>APFE030168165.1:0-13763 GCA_000404065.3 Pinus taeda
AAACACATCAAGTTTGTTTACCGCCACACACCAAATAAGTAGCAAGCCCCAACTATATAATATAATGAAGTAGTAGGTATCCCAAAGGCCTGAAGGGGATCTATCCGGAAAGAAGTGGACCATTGTTAGAACCTTCCAATCAATATATAAAATAAATAAATGTAGATCTTAATTATTAAATTTAATTGGAAAATCTTCAATTAAATAATAAAATTTAATTACGTCTCTCCCAATCTAAATTTCTTATTAGCATAATTCACTACCTTCATACCCATTTTAACACCGTTGTAACATGTGGATAATTTCCTTTTTGGTGCAAAATCTCTGGCTTTTAGGACAATATGGTGTAGTGACCCAACCCCTACAAATCATTACGAGAAACTAAGAATAACAGAGAAGATGAAAGGTTGTACAAACAAGCAAATTTTTCAAAAAACTAATCTAAGATCAGTACCTTAACTTTTTCATGAAGATATCCTATTAAGATTGTTTGGAAATGGTGGGAAATCTATTATCTCTCTTCTGAGAGGGTGATGCAGAAAGAGTTAAGATTTCATTGCTTTGAATTTTTTTTGTTAAATCAGAAAAACCAATATTAATGGAGATATCGGTATTTTTTACTAAATTTTGTGAAGTGACTAAATGTAGCTTTAACCATTCACCTTAAGATTTTTTTTACAATATAATTTCCTAAGTCTACTTAATATCTTCATTATCATAAAAGCCAACCTATATCTATCTTAACTCCACATCTACCACTCTTAGAGGGATGAAATCTATTTATCCCTCCCAGCACTTGGTAGACCCAAAATTAAGATGGATCTAAGCTGATAGAATTTCCCTTTAAATAGTCTATGCTCACATGAATACCATGGTATTACCATAGGTCAATACCATGGGTTATCATAAACCTGGAGCTTAAAAACTGCTATTAGTAATTTATAAAAATTAATAAAATTAATAATCTATTTTTATTTTATTTTTTTATTTTAACCAAGTTAAAATGTTTAAGTGATGTCTGCAACGCCGACAATTCTTCCTCTATGGGAGCATAACAGGGTTTGAATCTTAGGGTTTGCAGAAGTGGCTAGGGCAGGAAGCGAGAGACGGCAGAGTCCTTAGGAGAGGTTTCCAGAGAAGAGTTTCGGACTATTAAGAAATATTAAGCAAGCGACAGGGGTTTATCCAAGCTCGATTAGAACTGAAGGGCGCGATGGAGAGTAAGAAAGGGAGGGGAGAGATCCCCTTCTATAAAAATATAGCAGCAGGAGAAGCAAGCGGGAGTAGGTCACAAAGTAAGGTAAGGGGGAGCAGTAGAGAGGAACCGGTTCTCGGGAACTAGTGGCAAACCAAAACAGGAGGCCGATGTTTACCAACGGCACAGGAAAAACCGAGGTATGTTATCCCTAATAACAAAATTGAAGAATATAGATGCTATATGAGGGATCATGCTTTAAGCTGCAAGTTTATTGGGTTTTGGCCTACTGAGAGGGATCTAGCAAAATGGATGCAGCAATGCTGGAAACCAAAAGGACACATAGATTTAAAGTTAGAGGCGAAAGGGTTTTTTATAGTAATATTTTCTAACTTGGAAGACAAGGAAAAAACTTTTGAGGAAGGACCATACTTCATGAATAATGCAAGATTGTTTATGAGACATTGGGAAGAAAGATATAACCCAGAGAATGAGAAAATGCTAGCTGCTCCTATCTGGGTCAGACTATTTGGCTTACCGGTAGAGTTATGGGACCCGGATATTCTTGAAGGAATTGGTAATTCAATTGGGACTTTTTTCAAAGTGGCTGAATCAACAAAGGGGGGGAAATATATGTCCTATGCTAGGATATGCGTCTACATGAACATAGCATAGCCATTACCAGAATATATAGAGCTAGAATACCAGGACGAGATTTGGCAGTAGCCACTGGACTATGAGCACATTCCCTTCAGGTGCAGAAGGTGCCATGAGTATGGACACTTGTTCAAGCAATGTCCTCAAAATAGAGAAGAGGAGATTATTAGAAAACAAGAAGAAGAACAAAGAAGGGCAGAAAAAACAGAGGGAGAATAGGCAGGTTTTCAGGAGGTTAGCGGAAGGAAGAGATCAGGGAAAGATGGAGAAAAGCTACAAGAAAAGTCAAAACCTATAATAATAGAAAGCCAGAACAAATTTCAAGTCCTTCAAGAGAATGAAGATGAGGGATTGGATGTAATGGACGAAGAAGAGGAGAACGAGAGGGAACCAATGGAAGTCAACAAAGGAACAAAGGATGAAAACACAATAGCGGCTAGGGAGAATGAAGAGGAGATGGGGGTAAATCCTGAGATAACTTTAGAGCAAATCCAGATGGAACTTGGGTCACAAAATGATTCAGGGATAGAATAAGAGAAAATTATGAGGAAGTTGATACAGGAATGGAAAAATCTTGATGAGAGATTTATTCCAGAAACTCAGAAACAATTATACAAGGATACATTCCAAAAATACAAAGAAAAAAGAGGTAGAGTAGGGGAAGAACTAACAGGAAAAATAGGGATATACGAAAATAACAACATAGGAATGGAAGGCACTGGCAAAGGAGGACAGAAGAGGGGAAGACGAACACTGAATGAGACTATTCAGACTGTAGGTGAGATTCTGGTTAACTCAGGTAAGGTTATACCTCTATCGGAGGTTTTCCAACAACCACCCAAGAAGTTATAAATGATAACTACATCCTGGAATATTAGGGGTCTCAACAGTAAGGGAAAATAGAGGTATTTAAAGGAGAGATTGAGAAAGGACAAGCTAGGAATTGTGATAATCCAAGAAACGAATATTACCATGATACAGATGGAAAGAATAATTAAAAAATTAAAAATACAATATGAAGGAATGGGACAAGATGCAATCAGCACTGCAGGTGGGTTAGCAATCATGTGGAACCCGGAGGAGCTAATTTTTGAAAATTGGACAAGTCTCCCCAAAATCTTAACTGGCTCTTGTAGAGTGATAGGATCTGTAGAGAAAGTTCTTATTACAGGGGTCTATGGACCACATATAGCAGGGGAGAGAGAAAGATTCCTAAAGAATGTGAAAGAAGCTAGAGGACTCTATCCAGAAATGTCGTGGATAATAGGAGGAGATTTTAATTTGATCAGAAAAGTGGATGAGAAAAAAGGAGGAATAAGGAGGGAATATTAGTTTATGGATATGTTTAATGAAATTATTTCTGAGTAGAGGCTGGTAGATATGCAAACTATTAATGGTATTTTTACATGGAATAACCGTCGAGGAGGAAAAAATCAAATCGCTTCTAGACTAGACAGGTTCCTAGTATTCGAGTCGATCATGAACAGAGATGTATTTTTGGAAGCCAAAATAATGCTAGCTCTTGGTTCAGACCACTGGCCAATTAGGCTGGAGATAGATATAAAGAAAAACTCGGGAAAAAATCCGTTCATATTTGAATCCTTCTGGCTTAGGAATCCCCAATTTTTGGAAAAAGCAGAGGAGTGGTGGACTCAAAGTACACTGCAAGGAAAAGGGAAAATGCACACTTTCCAGCTAAAATTCAAAGAATTGAAGGGGAAGATTAAAAAGTGGAACAAGGAGGAGTTTGGGAACATCATGGAGGAGAAACAGAGACTAGAACAGGAAATGGAAGAAATCCAACAAAGAATAATAATAGAAGGAAGATCAGAGGAAAGCTGCAAGACAGAAGGAATCTTAATAAGTAAGCTGGAGGAGAGAAGGAAGCAAGAGGAGATCCTATGGAGGCAAAAATCTAGGATCAACTAGTTGAGGGAAGGAGAAAGAAATACAAAATTCTTTCATCAGGCCATGGTACAACATAGATAGAGAAACAGGATCCTATCCATAAAAAATGAAGCAGGGGAAAGGGTAATAGAACAAGAAGGGATTGAGAAAGTCCTTGTTGATCACCATAAAGACATCCTGACCGAGCCTCAAAATGATCGGGCAGCCGCTATTGAGAATACATGTAAGGAAATTCCCAAGTTGGTAACAGTGGAGCAGAACAAACCCCTGATGCGAGCAGCGACTATAGAGGAGTTAGTTGAAATAGTGATGAACATGAAGAAGGGCAAGGCGCCAGGCCCGGATGGGTTTACAACGGAATTATTTCAAGCAAGATGGTGATTTATGGGTAAAGTGATTTTGGAATTAGTTGAAGAATCCCGTATGAAGCAGAAGGTATGGCCAGCGTTAAACTCAACCTTTTCTACTTTAATCCCGAAGAATGCCAATTCAGAAAATGCACAGGGCTTCCGCCCAATTGCTTTATGTAATGTTATTTATAAAATCATAGCTACCCTGATAACGAAAAGGATAAAACTCCTCTTGGCAAATCTAATCTCCCCAGAACAAATAGGGTTTGTTGAGGGGAGACAAATTCTCGACGGGTTGGTGGTAACTCAGGAAGTCATCCATACCATAAAGGAAAAGAAGTAGAAAGGAATGATGATAAAGCTAGACTTGTCCAAAGCCTATAACCGATTGAATTGGAAATATCTTAAAAGAGTCCTGGAGTCCTTTGGGTTCAACAATAGATGGATAGAATGGGTACTCAGTATGATTTCAACACCGAATTTCTCAATTCTAATTAATGGGATACCCTCAACTTCCTTTAATGCTTCAAGAGGAATAAGGCAGGGGGACCCTCTTTCACCTTTCCTCTTTATTCTGGTGGTAGAGGGGTTAGGGAGGTTCTTCAAAAAGGAATAGAGGGAAAGAAAAATCAAAGGTCTCAAGCTGTGGGGGAGAAATCTTCCAATAACTCATCAACAGTTCATTGATGACATAATTCTATTTTACGAAGCAACAGTAAAATAAGTCAAGGGTATAAAAAGAATCCCGGATATATTCATGGAGGCTTCAGGTATGGAAGTGAACAAGGAAAAGTCTTGCACCTTTGTTTTCAACACCCTGGATTCAGTCAAATCTCATCTTACAAGGACGTTAGGGTTTATACAAGGAGAGATACCAACAAAGTACCTTGGAAATCAGATTGATTTTCATCCAACCAGAAAGGTAAATTGGATACAGGTTATAGAGAAAATCAAAAATAAAATGGCAGGTTGGGCGTTTAGAACTCTAAATATAGCGGGGCGCATTGTCCTTGTTAAATCAGTCCTTCAAGCAATCCCCATTTATCCTTTGTCTATTATAGCGGCCCCCAAAGGAGCCTGCTCCAAGATAAAAGAGCTATACAGCAATTTTTTTTGGGGAGGCCCTAATTAGTAGAGGAAATGGGCTTTAGTTTCCTGGAAACATCTGTCAAAGAGGAAAGAGGAAGGAGGCCTTGGATTAAGAGACCCAGAAATGTTAAACAGGGTGCTGGGGGCTAAATTATGGTGGAGGTGGATGAGAGGGGGCAATGATCTCTAGAAGAAGATATGGACTCACAAGTACAACATGCCAAGAACTACGGAAGAGATCCTCAGGGTGGAAGATACCCCAAAAGGATCTTCAATTTGGAACTTGGCAAGTCAGAATAGGAATACAATTAACAGACATGCATTCTGGGAAATAAGAGGAGGAAGAAATGGTAGATTTTGGGATGAAGGGTGGCAACAAAGAGACAGACTAGGTAATATACAAACTCTCCAGAACATACAACAAAAGGTGCTCAGGGAAGGAAGGAAATATGTAAAATATTACTGGGGAGAAGGAGACTCAGAAGGTATATGGAGAAAATGGAGAGAGACAGAAGAATGGATGGAAAACATCAACCAAGAACATCAAAAAGAATACGAGAAAGAAGTCGAATCTAGGAAGGTAAAAGTCAGGAATGGGGAAGATATTTTGAGGTGGGGAAAAACCATGAAAGGTTCCTTCACGGTTAAGGAAGCATATTATCTGATCGGAGCTCAGGAAAAGATGGAGGTAAACCCAGAATGGAAAACCATATGGGAAGGTAAATGGTGGCCTAAGATAGCCTTATTTGCTTGGCTGGTAGGTAAGGAAAGGATATTAACATGGGATAATATTCAAAAGAGGGGCCTCCTCGGCCCTTCGAAATGCAGTCTATGCAATAGAGAGAATGAGACCCAGAACCATATCCAAAATAGTTGCTAGTATGCAGTGAAAATTTGGAATGAAACAAGAAAGCTCTATGGCAAGGAAAAGAGAGACCCCAGAGATATAAAACGAACCATTTTCCTATGGAATAAGGAAAAAATTCAATTTCAAAGTCATTAAACGGGCATGGGACTTGACAGTGGGGTTCATGATCTGATTTCTCTGGAAAGAAAGAAACCGAAGGATCTTCCTTGATAAACATATAGAACCGGAAGAAACATGCAAGGGTGTCCTAAGGGCTGTAGAGGAAACAATCTTAGCAGAGGATTGGAGTGAGGAGGAACGGAAAACGAATCAGGAGGAGGGACAAATACTAGTAAATCTGAATATGAAATATGAAATGTTATACCCCAGAAAAGAGATTAGGCAGAATAAACAGGCTCAAAGTCCCGAGAAATTCAATTATCCCAAAGAGAATTTCATTAAGTTGAACTTCGATGGGGCATCCAAAGGGAACACAGGCAACGCAGGTTTCGCTGGAATCTTCAGGGACAATGAGGAAAACATCAGATGGATCTATGCAGAGTGGGGAGGGGAAATGAAAAGCAAGGAAGATGAACTACGGGAAGTTCACCAGGGCTTAAGGATAGCAGCGAGGAATAACTACAGGAACTTAGAGATTGAAGGGGACTCGCAGGTGGTCGTTGAGATGATCCGTAACCTTAATAATGGAAAAAACTAGGAGCAGATAGTGGGCAGCTGGAGAACGGCTGGGATAGCACAAGACATGGGAGAAATCCTCAAGAGTTTTGATTACTTAATAATCAAACATGTCAGGAGGAAAGGAAATAGGGCGGCGGATTTCCTCGCCAACTGCGGGAGCAATGACCCGGAAGAGAAGGTTGATAGCAGCTGGCAGAATGAAATGGAGAACCCGAGGTGGAAGGAGTTGGTCATCATAACAAATCAAGACCATGAGATAGCTACACATCAACAGGAATGATTACAAGAGACCCCCGATCGGGGTGAGATGAACGGCGGGCGAAGGATCAAAGTTCAGGCGGGAGAGAATGATATCCAAAGCAAGGGAAGATGAGGTAATGATGGCCTGGAACAGCTGGGCCATTAAGATGATTCACATCTCAAGGTGGAGCATCAAGAGAATAGGGCGGACGAGAGGTGATATCGACTGCATGTCAGACGGAAACGGTAAGTCTGCAGGCTCAAGCTTGGATTGAAAGGACAGGGATGGTAAATGCAGGAACAGGTGGCAGAAGGACTACGTTCTCATTGCAAGCGGATGGCAGAAGACGCAGGCGCGCATAGGCGGGTGGCATGATAAATATCAGTAGAGTAGGGAGGATCGAAAAACCAGCGAGAAGAGGAGAGTAGCGAGACGATCAGGTTCTGAAGACCGAGACCAGCAGTGTAAGGAAACCAGAGCTGAGACGCAGGTGAGGATGGAAACCAGAAGGCGTGGGAGAAGTAGGGAGTCCGCCGCCAACGAAGGGGTTAATAAGTGGAGTGCTAAGGATAAAGGAAAGGTGCCGGAGCAAGACGATGGAGAGACAGTCATGGTCCCGGATGACAGAGAAGAGGAGGTGGAGCTGTTCAATTCAGACGAGGATAATTGCCATCAGACGTGGGCTAAACGGGGAAGGAGAGAAGCCGTCAAAACATAAGGCAGTCAGGAGTTGTGGGAGAGTGTAGGATGGAGACGATGCGAGCACAGAGGAGTTAAAGAAGAAGGCAGCGAGTATGGCTTGAGTAAGCAGACTACGGTGGGAGAGGGCAGCAGGAGAAGGGGCAGGGGAGGTCGGAGAGGCCAGCGAGGCAGGGGCAGGGGAATATCAGGGAATCTAAGGGAGGAGGAGGCTCCATCTTATGGAAGGAAAACTAAGGCATCAGTGGGAAGGAAAGTGCAGTTTGCTGAAGAGGCCTACTACCAAAATACTAATAAAGGAGTCAGGAGAATTATCCAGCATTTGGAGGAAGAGGCTATCCAGGACCAATCTGACCCTGAAATGGAGGATTGGGTTTATCTCCTCCCGGATCCGGCCAACACGAGAGGCCGCATGACCCTTTATAAACAAGCACTGCATGTTTATTGGGTCATGAAGAGGCTACTTGCCAAAGCTATGGAACAAGTAGCAATGGAAATGGCGGAGCTTTCTCAAGGGATTCCTAACCTCAAGAAGGAACTGAAGAATATTCAGATTACCCTGCTCATGCAGGAAAGAAGGATGGATGAAATTCAACAGCAGCTAAAGCATTTCCATCCTGATATCAAGAGGGATATGGACCAGCAGCCAGGCAAGGAGTCATAGTCTTGTTGTTTTCATCCTTTTTTGTTTTTTGTATTCAAGACTGTAGAGAATAGTTTTATCATCAAATTTTGTTATGATGGATATAGAAGGAAGATGGGAAAATAGGTAGTCTCTATGATTGTATTCTGCATATATCTTGGACAAATAGACTTAAGGTTTTTCATTTTTCGATGGCGTTAAAAGACTTAAGATGGCCAAAAATACCCGGTTTCCCCTTGGGCGGGTTGAGGTCATCACGTTTATGTAATGATTTTGACTTGATGAGATAGAAGTAATAGTCCCTCCGCAGTTTACAAAAAAAAAAATGTTTAAGTGACATTAAATTACATGATCTATTTTTACCTATTTTATAAATATGGTATTTGGCCCATAGGATTCACTTAAATGAAACCTCGTTTTCGAGCCTTCTTAAATGGAAAGAGGGTTATGGACTAAATATAAAAAGAGGTTTTATTTGTTTACCATACCTCTAGTTTATTTATATTTTTATTTATTTACCATACCTTTGGAGTAAGTATAAAAAGAGCTATTATTTATCTATCATACCTCCACTATATTTATATTTTTATTTATAACTATCATAAATATTTTTTCTTGAAAATGAGGGTGAATGGAAGATTGTAACTCCTAATTTCAAGGGCTAAATTTACGTCTTTACCCTCTCCCTTAAAATAGGGTGGGCTAAGCTCCATACCTATTTTTTTATAAGATAAATTTGAGGCGATTTCTAACAATGTCCTATGATACAAAATATTCGCCCGATAAAAATATAAAACCCCTTAATTTAGCCCAAGGGCGAAAATTCACCCCTAAAATTTTCCATGCTCCCACATCTAACCAAGCAACTCGCCAACCAGGGTAAACATGCAATGAGAGGACACTATGATATGATGTGACCTCCTAAATCATATTAAGGAAGTGGAACTGACGGAAACACACCATACAGACGTCCGACATCATCAACAAAACCCTCAGAGGATAAGTCAGCCACTTAGATAGCTTGTCCCTGGGTCCCGCTGTTCTTTTAGGCCTCTTGGGCCATAGTCACTCTCATGCTATGGCAAAGGGAGTGACCAACAACCTAAAGTCACTCCCACATGCCTGCTCGGTAGTGACTGTGGACCAAAATTGTTAATATTGTGCCAGCGACTCTGGGATTTGAGCCACTTTTTCAGACCCATAGCCCAAGTCACTGCCTAGAACTGATCCATCTCTTCAAATTAGTAAATTAGCATGGAAATGACAATACTAAAGAAAATACTTTTTCAAGACCTTGACTATATCCCCACTAGCCATGACAAGCATTTCGTCAAACATATTGTCGACATTTAATCTATAGGTGTAAGTAACAAAGTTAAGTGTAGAGATGTCATGCTTATTTAAGAATCGCTATGAACCATTGATTCCCCATGCCATTTGTTGCATTATCATATATTAGGTCATAAAAACATTATCCATTCACATACAAGTAAAAATATGTTGAGAGCCATACATAACTATTGTGATAAAATGTGCATATAACCAACATAATAGGAACAAAAATACAATAAACATGACAACCATCAAATCCATAAATACACCAGTACCTTTACACATGGAAATCAAGGAAATGATTTCTCATTAATGAATGTAATGAACCAACCCAATATATGACTACCATGTTCCACCCAACCAAAGAATGGCTAAGCCAAATCTCTCTTCAGCCATTCACTCCCCTACCATATTCCAAGAATGAATGTGGGATCTCATAAAACGCATCTATCAAAACTCATCCATGGCTTCCAAAGGCCATCCACCTCAACCCATTAAACAGTGATTCCACCTCATGGTTGGACATCACTAAAACCATCATTAGATTGGTTTCCATCCAAGTAGGAAAAGCAGTTTTTAAGCTCAGTGAGGATTGCACAGTTTCTAGAGAAAATCCCATAACTATTGTTTGACTAAGTCAGGAGGTCATATTGTGAATTATAAAGATAGAGTAAGTATGGAAACACAGGAAAAAATTAAAAAAATAAGCCTCAATTGAAGCATGAATACCTAGATCAGTGCAAGATAAGCCCTCGTGGATAGGAAGGAAGGCTATAAAATCAATGAATAGGAAAAATTTTGGAGGGTGGTTGTAGCTGCTACAACAATGATGATACATTGGTAGAAATTTAGATCTATCTATGGATCTTGTCTCATGAAAAACAAGTCTAACTCTTCTGGAACTATTATTCAATTCATTTATTGTCACACCTTCTTTACTTAGATTGAGTTAAAGATATAGTCCCTACTATTCTCTTCATCAGAAGCATGCAAGAGATATTCACAATGGAATATTCCTGCAACTAATAGTACATTATCCCTCCATCTGATCTCGATTGGGTCTCTGACTGAACTGGCATGCATGAGTTATTTATGAGAGAATATTCAGTTATCTGAAGTGCAGTAGTTACATGAACTAATCTAACTGGACTTGACTCAGTTAACTAAGCCAACTAATTACAACTCAAATTACAACCCATCCTTATCTCTTTAACTCATGGATAAATTCCTCAATCAATGGAGAAACTGTTGCATGTCTTCACATAGAATTCATATTTGATTTTCTACAACTAATTAACTCAAGATGAATTAATTAATTATTTTACAAACAGCTGCTAAGATCAAATTCGAATTTTTACTTCTCTATTTTAGTTCAGGGGCTAACTAAAATAGGAAAGCATCCCGAAATGCTATTTATAGCAGTGCTAAATTTAGCACTTCTATATTTAGCACTTCTTGTTGTTATTTTAATTGCTCCCTCTTAATTAGAAAGGGATTATCAGTAACCCCAATCCTATCTTTGTGGAACTCGAACTTGCATTTTGACAATGCCTTAGTCAAAATATCTACATCCTGTTCCTCGGTCGAAACATACAACAACAACATAATCCTCTTGACCACATAGTCTCGAAGATGGTGATATCAGGTATCAATGTGATTGAACCTGTCATGAAAAACTAGATTCTCAGAGAGTTTGATACAACTCTGATTATCGCAGTAGATCACAGTTGGATACATCCTCTAACTAAACAATCCCACTAGAATCTTCCACATCCAAATGGCCTCACATGCAACCTGAGTAGCAGCCATGTATTCAGCCTCTACTAAGCTAAGTGCAATTGACCTCTATTTCCTATTGTACTAGGAAACTACAGCTAAACCAAGGTTGAAGATTCCTCCAGAAGTGCTCTTCCAGTTTGATGGACTGCCTGCCCAATCTAGATCTATGAAGCCCTGAAGCTTCACTCTTTCTATCTATCTGTACCACAATTCAAACTCAAATGTGGCTCTGAGGTATCTCAACACATGCTTCATTTCCTTCCAAAACAATGTGGTAGGTTGAACCATAGCTTGACTCAGTTGGTTCACTGCAAAGCATAAGTCTAGTCATGTGTTCACCAGATACATAAGTGAACCCACAAGCTGCCGATAAATAGTAGCAGCTACTATGTCACCTAAAGTAGCATCCTCCTTCCTCCAATTCCCAGCTAAAGAAGTCTGCATGGGCTTGCACTTCTCCATGTGAAAGCACCTGAGGATCTCATTGGCATACTTGCCTTGAGACACAAATACTTCACCATCTTTCTGACACAACTCCATGCCTAGAAACTAGTACATAAGACCCATGTCTTTCATCTCAAACTCTCTTGCAAGGTCCTCCTTGCAAGACTGGACCAGCTGATCATCACCTATCAAAATCAAATCATCGACATAAAGAACAATGATCAATGGCTTACCTTCTACCACGATGTGGTAAAGGTTCGCATCTGCTTCACTCTTGGTGGAGCCAAACTCGGTGAAATAGTTGTTGGTCCTAGTGTACCGAGCATGGGGTGCTTGCATTAGCGCATACAAAGCCCTCTTAAGTCAGTACACATGTGACTCATGATCGAAGGTCTTGAAACCCTCTGGATGCTCAATGTACACCTCCTCCTCAACCTTCCCATTGAGGAATGTTGTCTTCACATCCATTTGATGGATCTTCCAATCCATCTGAGCTAATAGTGCCAACACCGATCTGATAAATGAGTATCTTGCTATAGGAGAAAAGGTCTCATTGTAGTCGATCTCCTTGACCTGTGAGACACCACAAGAAACAAACCTCGCCTTATGTTTCTCAACAATTCCATCAGCTGCGTACTTTATCTTGTAAAGCCATCTGGAACTAACCACTGACTTGCCCTGAGGTCTTAGGACAACATCCCACACACTGGTCCAAATGATAGAGTCGTACTCCTCTATGATTACATCAACCCAGACTGGTTTCTACACTGCCTCCTTGAATGAAGAAGGTTTGGACTCTACACACCCCCCAAACAGGGCCATGGACCCAACATACTACTCGAGTGACATCCTCTATCTGCACTAAGAAGATGGTTGTCCCACATTCTCCCGCGCATCCAACATCAACCTATTAGCTTCCCTTGAGCATTTCCACCCATATCTGGAAGTCTCAGCATGAGTGGATGTCTCCACTCCTGGATCCTCTACATGCAGCTACTTCGCATTAATCTCAGAATCCTCCTCCTTAGGAACTGAAAGTTCCTCATCTGTGTGCAAATTGAGCTCCCTCTCAAGTGATACTCGCATGGCCTTCTCCTCATTGAACTTCAGATCCCTGCATACAGTTGTCCTCTTACTGGTAGGTAGGTACACCCGATAGTTTTGGGGTGTATCCGTGTATCCCACAAGTATTCCCAACTCAGTTGTTGAATCTAGCTTCTTCCAAGCATCTTTGGTCACATGACAGTAAACTGATGATCCAAAGATTCAGAAGAGACTCACATATGGTCACATCCTAGAAAAGTCCTCCATAGGTGTCTTCATTCCCAGTATATGATGTGGGCTTCTGTTCTGTTAGTGCTTGGAATTCACCTAGGCTGAGATAGACAAACTTTCAAGGCTACATCAAACCATTTCACCTCGTAGCTAGCCCTACGAGGTATGAGAAAGCTCTCTCGGGTCAGATTCGGTAAATATTTCAATGTGATAAGCTGACCAATTAGGATCAAAGATTTTAGGCTAGTAAATTGATAAGGGGGGTTGACTTAAAGATTTTTGGGTTTTTGGTGGCAATTGGAGGGAGTGCAATTTAGGGTGCGGGGATTGAGCACAGTTTTTGTAGGGGGATCTTTGGGGCAAGGTAGGACTGAGCGCTGATGCCTTAATCTGAGATGGATGATCAGGGATGATAGAGAAGGAGCTAAAGAGGGAAAACAACCATTTGAATCCTCTCTAGACAGTAGAAAACATAAATTTTGAACAAACTGAAAAGCTGAGCATGTCAAAGCATGAATTCAAACTTTACCACTTCATCTGTCCAAATAGAAGCAAAAGAGAGATGTGGAATACATAAACAGACTTACAAGAACATGTAGAGAACA
>APFE030168168.1:0-55287 GCA_000404065.3 Pinus taeda
TATAGCTATAACTCCTCAACAAAATGGAGTTGTGGAAAGAATGAACAGAACTGTTCAAAAAATGGCCCGTGCTATGCTTGATGAATCAGGGACTCCCGCAACTTTCTGGGGTGAAGCTGCTCATGCTGCGGTTGTTATTCTAAACAAAACAAATGTCCGGGTAAACAACACTCAAACTCATCATGAGCTCTGGAATGGTACAACTCCTTCGTTAAAGCACTTCAAAATCTTTGGGAGCAAATGCTATATTAAGAATACTGATGAGCAGCTTGGAAAACTTGAACCTAGAGCAGATGAAGGCATTCTTCTTGGTTACTCTCCACATAGCAAAGCATACAAGTGCTACAATAAAAGACTAGGCAGAATTGTTGAAAGCATTGATGTAGTGGTTGATGAGAAGGGATACATCCCTAGACAAGTACATCATGAAGACATCGAAGAAGATGAAGGCTACCCTCAACATCATAATGATGAAGAACCTCAAGAAGAACCTGAAGAAGAATCAGAGGAGCAGACAAGAATAGAAGAAAAGACTCCATCCAGATATGTTCAGAAGAATCATCGAGAATCTCAGATTATGGGGCAGAAAGAAGCAGGTGTACAAACAAGAAGAACAGTTGCAGAAGCCTCAAGCTATTTGGCATTACTCTCCTCTACTGAACCACAAAAATGTGAAAGAGGCATGTGAAGATGAATGTTGGATAAAAGCAATGGATGAAGAACTTGAGCAAATCGAAAGGAACACACTTGGGAACTGGTTCCTAGACCAAAGGATAAGAATGTCTTTCGGGAACAAAAGGGTCTTCACGCAAATAAATTGAATGAAAATGGAGAAGTTAATTTGAAACAAGGCCAGACTTGGTTTTGTAAAGGGTATGCGTAGGCAAAGAAGGAATAGACTTTGAAGAAACCTTTGCTCCTGTTGCAAGACTTGAGGCCATTCGAATGTTCCTTGCTCTCTCAGGTTTTCAAAACTTCAAAGTATTTCAAATGGATGTGAAATCAGCCTTTCTGAATGGAGACTTGGAAGAAGAAGTATACATTGAACAGCTAGATGGGTTCATTCTTGGAATGATCCAAATCTTGTATGCAGATTGAAAAAGGCTCTCTATGGGCTCAAACAAGCTCCAAGGGCTTGGTACTATCGTTTGGATAAATATCTTCAGCAACAAGGGTTTTCAAAAGGATCAGCAGATAGCAATCTTTATATAAAATTTGAAATGACAAATTGCTAATACTTGTTGTGTATGTAGATGACATTATTTTTGGCAGCAATGAAGAAGATATGAGTCAAAGCTTTGCCTTGGTCATGCAGAACGAATTTGAAGTGTCCTTGCTGGGAGAACTGACATATTTCCTTGGTTTGCAAATCCAACAAAAGGAAGAAGGAATCTTTTTATCTCAAGCCGTATCTCAAACAGATCTTGAAGAAATATGGCATGGAAGATGCAAAACCAGTATGTACACCCATTGTCACAGGATGTAGCCTCAGTGCAAATGATTAATCTGCAGCAGTACATCAACCAACCTACAGATCTATGATTGGAAGTCTACTTTATTTGACAGGTACCCGACGGGACATCATGCATGCAGTAGGAATAGTTGGAAGATTTCAGGCAAATCCAAACGAGACGCATCTTCAGGCAGTGAAGAGAATTTTCAAATATCTTCAAGGGACACAAAATTATGGCTTATGGTATCCTAGAGATACAAGTCTCACACTTCATGCTTATACAGATGCAGATTCGGCCGGAAGCGTGGATGACAGGAAGAGCACAAGTGGTGGTGCGTTCTTTATGTGTTCCAGATTAGTATCTTGGTTCAGCAAGAAACAGAGTTCAATTGCCTTGTCTACAGTGGAAGCGGAATATGTTGCTGCTGCATCTTGCTGCACTCAACTCCTTTGCATGATGCAGACCTTGCAGGATTTTCAAATCACTTGTACACCACCTATCTCTATCTTATGCGATAACACAAGTGCAATCAACATCTCGAAGAATCCCATCATGCATTCAAAAACCAAGCACATACCAATCAAGTATCATTTTCTCCGGGAAACAAGTGCTCGAACAAAAGGTCAAGTTGGAGTATGTTCCTTCTAAGGAACAAGTTGCTGATATTCTCACCAAACCATTGCCCAGGGAGACTTTTGAATACCTCGGGCAAAAGCTGGGGGTTGTTGATGCATCATCTTATTCTTGAGACTCTTCTGATTGTTGGTTGTACGCATGATTCATCTGGGGTATATGCTTACATGTGTTGGGTTGCGGCACAGGTTCAGGGGGAGAATATAATGCATTGTTGGCATTATGGAGGATGTACAAAAGGGGATCATGGGAGTTGGTCTGAATATAGCTGCAATATGTCTCTATCTCTTTCTTGGTCATTCATGGTGTCTAGTGGATTATGGTTCTTCTTTGCAGATCTGGTTCATATTCAGGGGGAGCATGTTCTTAGGGGGAGCATAACCCTTTGCCCTTGATGTCAAAGGGGGAGAATGTCGCTGAAGTTTCTAAGGTTGCCATCAAGTCCAAAGAGGGAGATTGTTGGAATTATGTTTCTAGTATGGTTATATGTTACAGATGTTGTACTTGATGGCAACACCCATGGCATGGCTCTCAATTTGATGAAAATAAAGAAGTACGCAGGAGAACAGTTCAGGAGGTGCGTACCCGCAGGTACGCCGTGCAGGGACCGCGTCCAGTTACGCAGATTATCCATTCATGAGGTGCGTACCCCAGTGCACACACTTCAAGGCAGTAAAGCGCGCACACGTGGGGTTTCCTATGGTATTTAGCCGACGGTATTGTATTATCATGGTTTTGGCCTGTGGTATTAGTCCATAATTTGAGGAAGATCTTGCCTATATAAAGCTAAGGAGATCATTTGGCTTGGGCATCTTTTGAGGATTGAATATCTTAAGATCTGAATTATTGGGTTCTCGGTTTAAAAGCTTGATCTATAAAAGAGAAGTTGGAAGCGAATCTGTGAAGGGTGATCTCTCGAGCGCAAGTTCAAATCTGAGCATCTGACTGTATTTCAGCCCTAATCAGAGGTACGCAGAGGTGACGAAGGATCAGTGCGTAGGTACGCAGAGGCGACAAGGAAGGAGTGCGTGTGTACGCAGAGTCGACGAAGGGGCAGTGCGTGGGTATGCAGAGGCGACGAAGGAGAAGTGCGTGAGTATGCAGAGCGACAGTGGTTCAGGTGCGTGCCTACTGTGTCGGGACGCAGCGCGATTGTTCTTCTGTGTGCGTGCTTGCTGTGTCAGTACGCGGCGCGATTGTTCTTCTGGGTGCGTGCCTACTGACCAGTACGCAGCGCGATAGTAAATTTGGGTGCGTATTGTACGCAGATCAATAAAAGGAACAGTGCGTGGTCATGCAGTACAGCAGAAGGAGCTCTGCGGGTGTACACAGAGAAGCAGAGGGTGAAGTGCGTAGCAACGCATGCCAGTAAAAGGATAACTGCGTATCTGTTTTAAAATCTTCTGTTGGCTGATCTTTTTCTGTTGAAAAAGGTGTTCTGGGTTTAGTTATGTTATTGTTGCTCTGGTTACTGTAGCTGACTGTATAATTTACATGTACTTGATGATCGTTTGATGTATATGGATCCAGTTTGAAAATTTGTGAAAAGTGGTCCTTGAAAGAAAAGAAGTAGGGGGTTGTAGCTCCCTTCCAGGAGAGACTGGAAAACGAGAGAGAGTTGTAGCTCTCTGCAGGTTGCAGCCTGCGTACTGGTAAAGGACTGCACCAGTACAAGACCATGGTAAAAGGAGTTTCTAATTTGAAAGAAGATAGAGACATATTGCAGCAGGTGGTTTTCACCCACATTGGGTTTCCACCTTATATCTGGTGTTCTTTGATGTGACTGTCTGTTTTCTTGTTCATGCTCATTGTTTTATGGTACTGATATGCAAAAATAATTCAAAGTATAAATAAGGAAGAATTGTTAAAAGGACTAGATAATACTGATTCACCCCCCCTCTCAGTATTATTTTCAACATAAAGTTGCTACAAGAAATACTTCCTAATGGAAACAAGGTATTTCATGAAACTCATGATGAGAAAAAAAAGAATTTTAATCATGATTTTAGAGACTATAACTTTGGGATGAATACCAACCACATTCTAGAGATCTTATGAGGAATTTTGATGACAGTGATCCAGTAACATGGATACTATAGATGGAGCAATATTTCGATCTACATGACATGTAACCCTCACAAAAGTTACATATTGCATATTTATATTTAGAACCCAATCATCTTGTATGGGGCCGATGGATTTGTTCTCATAAACCACTTTTCACTTGGTAATTATTACATAGGAAATGATAGCACATTATGATTACACAAAGAGAAACACCTTGTTTATCCAATTCATAAATCTCAAACAAAAGGGTTCAATGGCGGAGCACATTAAGGATTTCCAAAAATTGAACAGGTAACTGATATTCTAGAGGAGCATATAATTGATGTATTCATAGAGACTTGAAAGGATACGATCCAACATGAGGTTCTCCTTTGGGAATTTGATTCTTTCGAGAAGGAATTTAGGGTGACAAGAAAAGTTGAAAGAAAAATTATGGCAACAATGAAGTCTACCACTCGCAACTATAAAGACGGAAGTGTTGTTGTTTCTAGCCTTCCACAACCTACAAGGTTGATGCAAAAACAAAATTACGAAATAATAATAAAATGGATTTTTTATAGTTGTGATAAAAAATACACTAAAGGTTATAAGTGTGCTGAGAAGAAATTATTCTACAAATATTGTGAAGAGGAGGAATAAAAGGAATAAGAAACATCAAAAGAGGAGGATATACACTAGGAAGCAACCACAAAGAAAGAAGAAATGAATCCAACCATATCTTGGAATGCATTGGCAGGAATTACCACTCCTCAAACTCTCAATATAGAAGTATATATCAAGAAAATAAATGTAGTAGTGTTGATTGATTCGGGTAGTACCCTTAATTTTATTCATTGTAAGATAGCCAAGGAATTTAATTTATTCCTATATCTAGCACTAGAGATGGTTGCAAATGGAGGAACTATAAATTGATCTCAAAAATGCCATAATTTCAAGCTATCCAGAGGGAAATATGTATTGAATAGTCCAATGTTTTCCATACTAATAGGTCATGTTGATGTTGTTCTAGGAGTCCAATGGTTACAATATTTAGGGATGATAGATTTTATTTTTCAATAACTTTCTTGAAATTTGTTTGAAATAGGTCATTGTTACTTTTTATCTCATAAAAAATCACAATGGGTCAAGTGGTTGCCTCTAGGTGAATAGTGGTATAACACTTCATTCCATACTGCCACAAAAATGATCCCATTTATGGCACTTTACCAATATCATCCACCATAAATCACATCACCTTTAAGAGAAAATTCTAAGGTTCAAGTAGTGGAAGATCACATCGAGCATCAACAATGAGTTCTCCAACATTGAAAGGATAACCTCACTCTGACGTAGAATCAAATGAAAGAATAGGAAGATCAACATCACAGTGAAAGATGTTTTGATGTAGGAAACTGGGTATTTTTATGGCTACAACCATACAAACAAATTTCCCTCAAGAAAGCTATTGTTAATGTAGCCCCTATTGTTATTGTTATGCCCATTTATATGCCAAAGTTGTTATTGTTGTTCCGCATAAAAGGACATTATTTTTATTTTTGTACCATTATATTGTTATTGAGAAGCTGAACTCGAATGATCCACAATGTTTTCCATTCTTTTGTCGATGTTTCGAGCCTATACCAAGACTCATCATCACGAATTGCTTATACAGAGAAGGGAAAAGCGAGAAATAAATAAGGTTAAGTAGGGTTATGGGTATCAGCCCATAACAAAAAAAGCGTCTCAACCCAGATAGTGAAATCACTCCTAGAATCTATGGAGCCCCTAAAATACATAAAAAAGATGTTCCCCTAAGACCTATAGTAAACACTATAGGTTCTCCCACTTATGAATTGGAAAAATATGTCGCTAGCATCTTAGCCCCCCTTGTTGGCAAAACCAGCTCTTACATTAAGGATTCCAATCAATTTGTCAGGTTCATTAAAGATACAAAATTAGACCGAGAAGACAAAATTGTCAGTTTTGACGTAGTCCAACTCTTCACCAAGATCCCTCTTGAGGAAGCTATACAAGTAGTTAAAGATGTGGCTGACCCGCAAACTGCTAAATTAGCTGAATTATGTCTTCGCTCTACCTTCTTCTCTTTCCAAGGTGAGATATTTGAACAGACTTCAGGTGTTGCCATGGGATCACCTCTTTCACCAATTGTTGCTAATCTCTACATGGAAAAATTTGAGAAAAAGGCTCTTGACTCATACCCTTTAAAACCTAAGTACTGGGTCAGGTTTGTGGATGACACCAACGTCAATTGGCCTCATGGTAATAATGAGCTTAAAAACTTTTTGAACCATCTCAATAGCTTATCAAATGACATTAAGTTCATAATGGAGATAGAAGAGAATAATTGCATACCATTCCTGGACATTCTCTTCATAAGAAAAGAGGATGGTTCCATAGGTCATAAGGTATTCAGGAAAAAGGCTCATACAGATAACTACCTCCATGTCGATTCGCATCACCATCTAGCCCAAAAGATGGGTGTGCTGCAAATGCTCTTTACTAGAGCTTGTAGAATCTCAGATGATGACCACGCTGATGAAGAGATTACGTACCTAAAAAGAAACTTTGCCAACTTGGGATACAATAACAAGAGCATCCTCAAAGCCATTCAAAGAGCCAAGTCCGGGAACAATACTAACAAATCTATTAACCCCATGACTTCTAATGCCTACCTCCCATACATTTAAGGTGTCACTGACAAGCTAGTCAAAGTTCTCAAAAAGAAAGATGTCAAAACTTCATTCATGCCCTTATCAACCATCAAACAAAGAATGAGATCTGTTAAGGACAAGCAAGAGCAAATTCAACAAAAAGGAGTATATATCATAAACTGCTCATGTGGAGAACAATATATAGGAGAAACTGGCAGGTCTGTAAAGATTAGACTCAAGGAGCATAGTGCTAACATCCATAAAGAAAAAACTCGCTCTTCAGCCTTATCTGAGCATGCTGGTAAAACTAACCATCATATATGCCTTGAGGACACTAAGGTTATTGCAAATGAAAAACATCACTTCAAACGTAAGGTGCGTGAGGCCATTGAGATTATTAAATACCCTCGAAACCTTAATAGAGATGGAGGCTTAGAAATTAATAAAAACTGGAATCCTCTGCTCTCCCCCATTGAATAAGCTTTCCTACCCCTTCCCTTCTTCGGTCCCCTGCCTTCCCTCCTCCCCCCCCCCACTCCCTTCCTTTCCTTGTCATGATTCCCCCTAGCCCCATCCTATCCCTTAATGTCCTTTTAGAATTTCTAGCCCCTTACAATCTAGTGGTTCCTCAATAGCAATAACATCTAGCTGCCTCTAGTAAACACCCTTCCGCCCTTAGCTCAAAACCCTGCATACCTTTTAAAAATAAATAATGCAAATAAAAATAATTAAACTATTTTCAATAGGATAATATACTCAAATTAAATGCTATCATGAATAATATAATAAAAATAATAAAAATAATATATATATGAAATATAATGCTATCATAATAATAATAATTAAAAATATAAAAATAATTAATATATATGATAAAAGTTAATTCAAGTTAACTCAAAGAGAATCTTATTAACTTAATAAGTAATAAAAAAAATCAATGATAGAGAGTTATTGTAGGCTTACTAAAAAGAGCAAATAAATAAAGATATGATATAGACACTTAAATTAGTTTAATAAATAAAATGTAATTAAAGTTAAAATTATAACATTATAAAAAATTTTTTATTGAATAAAAAACATATAGATACATATATTATAATTCAATAATGTGCAGACTAAAATAATATTAGAATAAATAAATTAATAAAACAATTAAATAAATACATATATATCCAAATATATAACCAATTAATTAATAAACAGTAAAGAATAATAATAATAAACGTAAATAGATAACAATTATATCAACATAAAAACTTTCAAACAATTTATATATCATGAAGTTAGCAGTAAAAATTAATAATAAAAGCATGACATATTTAACATGGAAACTAAAAATAATACCATGATAATTAATTCAATTATGATAATAAATTAATACAATTATAAGAATCAGACAGAATAAAAATGAAATATACTTTTATATTAATATAAATAAAAATTAATTAAATATAATTAGACAATTATAAAAATATCACATTAATATAAAAGACAAATATAGTACATATTCAATTTTTATACATATAACTAAAAAAAACTCTTAAACTGATTTCAAAGAAATATATACACACCAAAATAAAAGATTATAATAGAATTAATACAACAATAAACAATAAACAAATAAAATATATAGCATAATATATAAACATTAAATAAACATAAAAGAATAAACAATAATAACATGTATAGATAAATAATTATAATAACATAAAAACATTAATATTAAATAAATAAAGTAAATATGATTAAACAAAAAAGGTCGGCTGATACCCATAACCCTACTTAACCTTATTTATTTCTCGCTTTTCCCTTCTCTATATAAGCAAGTCCTGATGATGAGTCTTGGTATAGGCTCGAAACGTCGACAAAAGAATGAAAAACATTGTGGATCATCTGAGTTCAGCTTGTCAAAAACCACTCCATAGAAACCTACAAACTAAGATCATCAAACATACTCAACAACATTTGTAAATGCGGTTGACTAATTTTCTAATATTGAAATGCGATGATGAGTAAATTGCAATGTAATGCAACATTGTGACAATGATTGTCATATTACGACAATATTTGTCACAATATTACGCTAAATAAATCTATGTACCATTCTAACATCACAACAGGTTTGATCATTAAAATCCGAAAATTGAAACTTAATTTTAAAAACTCTAATATTAAAACCCTACACTAAAAAATTATACTATAACCTAAAACTAAATCCCAATACTAAAATTCTAATATTGAATCCCATGTTCAATCATACATACCTTGGTTGAGCTTCTTTGACCCTTCTAAACTTGGTAAATCGTAGTTGGCCATTAAGATTGAGAAGAGAAAGGAGTTTTCTAGGTTGAGAGAGATATTGATGCTTAGCCAATATTGACTATGATTGACCATGGTTGACTATGGCTAACTAAGATCAATATATTATAAACCCTATATATTAAACCCATTATTATAAACGTTTATATTATAGACCCTCTATAACAAATGCTATATTAAATTTTATAATCATAAACTCTAAAATTAATATATTATTTCCTATGATTAATATATTAAACCTAAGACTATAAACCATAAGAATAATGTATAATTAATATACTAGTATATTAAACAATAAAATTAATATATTAAATCCTTAAAACATAATAATATTAAAACAAAACCAATTATATGGCATTATATTATGCTTATATACAAATAAATTTATTTTTCAATTGTGTTTATTTTTCATCATGAATGTCATCGCTAAAGCATTTATGTCAAACAAAAAGAATAATAATATAATCAATTTCTATTTCTTCATTCTACCTAAAACCTATTGTTGATGCACTTAATGTCAGTACATTTCAACCATTTATACAGCTCTGAAACCATACATATGTTGTTGTTTCACTAATAAAGTCAGACATATATCAAATGATTCAGAATGGTATCTATTTTTTGCAGTCGGCGTGCAGGTATTTCCTCATAGAAACTGGAATCGGTCTATCTATCTCATTCGTTATCAATGTGGCTGTTACTTCTTTGACTGGGCTGTCTGTTCTTCCACAACCCTATCCCCGGACAATCAAGTGAATTGTGCGAACTTGGACCTGAATAAATCATCTTTTCTATTGAAAGGAAGTCAAGTTCCTTATAAATCCTTTAGAGTTTTCTTTTTACTATTTTGGTTTGTTTTTTTATAATCCTACCTAGTTTGTCTAAGTTTGCATTTGTCTATCTTAAATTTTATCTAACTGTAATAATTAAAAATACATACAAAGATTGTATATAAATTTTACACTAAATTTAAAAATTTCTTATTTAAAATTCTATAATTATATAGGCTGAAAATTACTTCATATATAGCCAAACCAACCAAAATATTATCATAATCTACCGAAAAAAAAATATGAATATTGTTTAAAGGGAACATTAGTCTAGATTTATCAAAAGGTATACAATTGGTAATGCTAAATACATGGCTACTTAAATAAACTTTACTATTGAAAATAAATATCATAAGTCAAAAGACTAAAAAGGCATAAGTATATGATGAAGTGACTTGGTCCAGATCCTGAAAGCTGGTGCCTTGCCAAAACTGCAGGTTACCTTGCAACATCTCAAATCATATTACTAATGTACTTCAATGTGTACTACCCAATAGATTAAGGTTTTTAAAGTATCTTTTTATTACCACAATCTCGAAAATTATTTCTAAAAATAATTTGTACAGAATAATATCTGTCAACGACCCCACTGAAAATTAACTCAACCGGAAAATTGTATTTTATCAATTTCACCCTTGTCATAACGTTGCAGGGAAACTGATTCACCGAAGCGGGAAATCTTTAGCTTTTGCGAAGGAATTAAAAGGGCTGCAGAAATTTCTGTCGCAAATATAGAGACCTCTGGTCTCTTCGTTCCCTCTTCGTTCCTAGTGTATCGATGGTGCTTGAATTTAGACTATAAAGTGCCTGTATTTTCATTTAATTTCACCATAATTTCACCATAATCGTTAATTTAGGCTTCCCCATTTTTGGAAGAGGAATTGACCATACCCTTAATACGGGAGGTTCCTAAATGGATAAACTGAAAAACCTCTTTTGTCGCTTTTCAGAGTGTTCTAAGGAGCTGGAGCTCAATGCTTTATGGAATTGCGCTACTGGCATGTGGGCAGAGCTCTGCCATGACAGGAACATGCAGTTTCTCATGGAGGTGTGTCATGAACTTATCTTTCTCCGAAGTTGAAAAGAATGGATTATTGGTTTTTTCCAATCTAATTTCCATAATATTTCTCTGATGACATCTAACTGTGGTTAATCTTTTTCGTTACAGGGATTTATCAATTTGAAAATGAAATTATGGCTCCGTAATCTTATTACACGGTCCATTGCCATCAGCCTATCTCTGGTAGTTGCTCTCATCGCTGGATCTTCTGGTTCAAGAAAACTGCTTATTATTTCCTCGGTATGCTCTGAATGTTTATGCTATTAGTTAGAATTTGACTAATAACTAATCTAACTGTCTGATAATCTATATTACAGTTACATTAATTTATTCTTTATAATTTTCTACATGGTTTATCTTGTCTTTATTTATTTTTTAATGAAATATAATTAAAGTAGATAATTAAATTTAAATATAAATATACACTAATATATGTAAGTAGGCCAAATAGATTTAGTCAATGTTTAATAATTTTAAATATAAATGTAGATTAGTATACTTTATATAAACTAATTTATAATCCGTGTCAAAATATTTACTGAAACGATTAATATGTTGTTTCAGTAGTTTCGATTTTTATACCATAAAGTGTTTTCATATACTATCACTACTCTGTTATGGTCTATTCTATCTGACCAGTACACAAGTTATTTAATTTTTAATCAAAAAATATTTTAATTATAATTTTTTATATTACTTTTTAAATTTATTTTTTTATTACTATTATGATTTATGAAAATAATTGATATAAGTTAAACACATATAGATGAAAAAAGGTTAAATATATATTTAAAAAAATGAAACAACATTCTTAACCTTAAAGATTTATCTCTATTATCAATGCCATATGTTCATTTTAGATAGTTTCATATCATACTTATTCATATGTTTTATTTTAACTAATCAATTTAATGAAAAAGTTAAAAAAAGACATAATTACTTTGAAGATAAATTTCAAGCTTTCATTTATTTGTACTTCTAAAAATATTCTAGAATATTTTGTGGATGGAAGTTCAATCCTACCATCCATCTAATAATTATTGATAATTAAATTAAATTTTTAAAAAAATTATTTGAAAATAAACATACATAATTAACTTTGAAAAGAATTAACAACACATATTTGATCAAAAATTAAATAAGAATTTACCAAAAATATATACAAAATATAGAAATAAATTATTTCAAATAATCACAACTAAATTTCTAAATTCAAATAGATTTCTCTTTATAATCACGTAGCTTTGACTTACGGTTTTCCACAATGTTAATATAATTTAATTAAAAAATATAATAAATTAATTTTATTTAACTATGATATTATATAAGAAAATTACATTAATTAGGATAACTAACCATATTAATAATTAGTTATTACTTAAATATTTAAAATTTAACTGTCATATCTCTAGTTGATAAACAAGATAACTAACTCAGGTTATCATGCCATCTCACATTAGAAATAAAATAAAAAAATCTTTTGAAATTAAACCACGTTTAAGAAAAACCACCTGATTTTTTTTTTTCTTTCATTTTACAAATTGAAAAAATACTACAAACTTTGAAAAAATATTCTTTCCTTCATGTCTTAGCTATGTCAAACCATATAATATGTGATGTTTAAGCTTTGAGAAAATCAGTAATACTTGTATTCTTATATTATCCTATATGCACAAATTCAAATTCCTTGATGTTTTAGCCTAGTGAAAATCAATAACATTTGTACTGTTTCCCTACACATGATATTATCCTTTGTATTACCATTTTCAATGATTCCCCTGTTAAAATTCACGAGTAGCGACAGGAAGATGGGTCCTCACAAGAACTCAATAACAGCAAACTACTACCAGCTTGCACAAAGAAAAATTATTTTCATAATACTTGGGAAAATTTTGAAGTAGCTTTTTATAAACGTCCGTTGCTCTTTATGTGTCGCAGGTTACGGTTGTTACTTGAGCGATCTCATGGTGTATCATTGGCATCAATATCTGGGCGTCGGATTTGTAAAATAGTTTCTCCATAACAATATTTATAGCAATATTGGTATTTCCAACCAATAGGTTTGATATTTATAGCAATATTGGTATTTCCATTCATTGGTCTGTATACAGCGTTGATTCTGCATTTGACATTTAGACGGGAAAAGAAAGTCACTTATGTAGCCCCAGGAGGGTCTTCCCTGCCAAACCCTCTTAGCACTCCAATTACTCATTAAGTAGAGGACCTCGGAACTTAATATCGTGCAGCGTCGTCTGGCCTCCATGGAGAAAGTAAAAGATGAAAATGGCACCTTGCCCATTCTCTTATATGGTCACTTATATATAGAATTAAAAATTGGTTTACCTATACGTGAAACCTGTGGACAATGTATATAGACATCAGCGTCTGCTCGTCAGAAATATCTTTTAGTTGGTTTAGTTTGCGTGCTCCTCACGTTATTGTTGATGTTTACATATAGAATTAAAAGAACGGTTCACCTATACATGAAGGCTGTAGACAATGTATATAGACATCTGCGTTTGCTCGTCAGAAATAGCTTTTAGTTGTTGCTTTAGTTTGCGTGCTCCTCACATTATTGTGAGATAGGACCATCACCAGTTAGAACAAGTTATCATGCACATTTGACCTTCTATTGCAAGTTTCATTGAGTTTTAAAATCATAAGATAGGCAGGACTAGTAGAGGAATAAACTATTTAAGCAGACGTTGCAGCATAAGTCTGGTGGTTTAGAAGCTGATATTGGAAGAGCATGTAAAACATAGAATCATAGTGCCAAGTAAAAATATAAAAGGATAATTTTCATTGTTACCAAGCTCACTAATGAAATGATAGCAAGTGTCAATGTGTTTACTTTTGTTATGAAACATATGATTCTTCTATTGTCATAAAAAAAATTGGGAATCATTCTTTGCTTTTGCAACATCACTTAAGAGTTTTCTCAATGATATAACATGAAAAGTTATTGGTGTAACTACTACATGCTCTATGAAAAGTTATTGGTGTAACTACTACATGCTCTATTAATGTTGAACATATTGTGACAATGAATTGGTTGCCATCATTAAGGCTACCTACAAAATCACTACTTATGTAGCCAACCAAAATAATTTCTTTGGAAGTGGAATACCAAATTCTAGAATCTATTTTACCTACAATGCACTTTAATATTTTTGTACCAAAAATCTTATTCGAATGTTTGGGATACTCCATAAATGTGTAAATTGACCTTATTCCATAAATGATATTTGGCATATTAGAGATATATGAGGCTACGTACAAGCCTCTTGTACAAAGAAACATCGATTCTTGATACTTTATGTGCTTTATTTAACTTTGTAATTATTATATTGATGCATTTGTTTGTTTTTCTTTTATTCATTTTAAAGCTTTTGAAAATAATATTGGCTTAGAATTTTTTTTGAGTTGACAGGGTCTAGGGGACATTTTCCTTTACACAACTATTAGGAATTACTAAGTTGAGCAATTTTGGAAAGCCACTCACCCAAGTTTTCACTGGAGAAAGTGGAAGGAGTTAGTGGATTGGCCAAATCCTCCTCCCACTGAGCAATGACAAATTATGGACAAGGAGCTTCAATCAAGAAAAATAACCTACCAAGCAGGTGAGGACATTCTTCGGTGGGGCTACTCGACCCGAGGTTCATTTAATATTAAGGAAGCATACGGGTTTAAAGCAGAAGAACCCAAAAATCACCAGTGTACCCTATGGAAGAAGATTTGGACAAGTAGATTTTCTGCCAAAAATAACTCACTTTTTATGGTTGGTATATCGAGGGCGAATTATTACTTGGGATCAACTCCAAAAGAGAGGCTTCCAGGGCCCTTCATTTTTCTTCCTATGTGGCGAGCACAATGAGCACCTACACCTTCCCTATTGTAGTCCAAAAATGGCACCAACTAGGGGATTTGTTTGGGCACTTGGACATGGATCCTCAAAGCATCAAGAAGTTCATACTCCTATGGCATAAACGCATTTTCTCGTGCCATGTTTTAAACCGAGCATGGAAGTTAGCTTTGGGCTTCCTAGTGTGCACCATCTAGAAAGAAATAAATAGTAGAATATTTAAAGAGAGGAAAACCCCCCAAGAGGTAGTTTGGGTAGGGATTACTCAAAATATTTGAGAGACCATTCTCTCATAAAAATGGCATCTAGATGATTGGCATGTAGAATCTCATGAAGCAAGAATTCTTAATCTGCAAAACTTATCTGCAAATATGATAGCCCCAAACTCCTCCGACCTCATCACCACATCATTTCACAGAGCCTCCACATGGCTTAATTAAGATAAGCCTTGATGATGCTTCGAAAGGAAACCCTTGGAACGATGGGTATGGTGGTCTTTTTAGGGATTATTAGAAGAAACGAAACTTTCCTTCACTGTAAATTGTGGTTATGATAGTAAGAATGAGGTAGAGTTTACTGCGAACAAATAGGGCCTTCTCATTGCAATAAGAACCAGTTATAAGGGGATAGTGATTGAAGGAGATTCAATATTGTTGGTGGACACAATCAAGAAGTTAAAGCAGGGAACCCGATAGGAAAATTTCATTCATAGTTGGCATATCACACATGTGGTGTAGGATGTCGAAGAGCTCCTTCGATCATTTGACTACATCCTGATTTCCCATGTTTGAAGAGAAGGTAACAGAGCTGTAGAGTCCTTGGAAAATTGGAGTTGTGCACATCTAGATAGAACTCTAGAGATGGTATGGCCTCAACACACCTTGGAAGACGATTTTCTTCCCCTTCAATGTGTTCTTGAGCAAGATAACAAAGAAAATTAGCAACATGAGGTAAGTCAACACCCACTCCCCCGATTAAGGTGTGAGCTGGCCCCAATGGGCATGCCCTGGCCCATAGTTTAATTTATATCTCCTAGATGCCTACAACCATCCTATGCATTCATGCAACACTTGGAGAGGTGGAGGGTGCTCATGCGAGGTTTAATTCTCAAACTTGAAGCTGATGGAGCCATTAGGATAGGTGTTAAGGTGTGTTTTCCCTCCAGTGAATTGGGCAAGTTGGTATGCATCCTCCGTTCCCTGGGGGTTTGGTACGGGTTGTTTGTTCTGGGGAAATCACGATCTCCATATCCTTCAGGTCTTAGAAGTGGCCACTAGTATGTCCCAACTCTTAATTTAGCTCCCACTACATATATGGATCAACCTATCTACCCTCTAGTGTATGGGATTCATGGTACTATGGTTTGCGAGACTTGAATCAAAAATTCCTAGAGCATGGCATCATATGGTTTTTGGTTTGTGTTGAGTCCTTAGTATTTTATGCTCCTTTGTATGTGGTCTATGTGGTTGGTTGTCTCATATAGCCTCATGCAGAGTTTGGCCGACAGGCTGTTTTGTATGTCAAGGTACTTACTGCACGGATAATTGTGGAATTGTAAGGGTTTTGGTTTACGGTGAATTTTGTTTGTTTCTTGGGTATTTTGAATTGGTGTGGGGACAAATTTGAGAAACAGTTTCCTGTAATCTTCGTTCCAGTCTTAATCTTTATTGGGTTGTGGTCTGGGGAGCTTTGTTGTAACATCTTAGTGCCCGTCCTGGCCTAGTGGATAAAGTAGGTCATAGTTGGCTCCCTCGTTTAGTTTTTGGGTAGTCCTGGTCAAGGGGAAACTATTGGCTCAATTCATGTCAATATAGGTCTGCTTTCAGTTAATTTGGTTTGGTTTTTGTAACCTGGGCTTATTGCATTTGATTTCAATTTCTGAGTGTTTGTGATTACGGGCAAGCGGCAGCCATTGGCTCAAATTGTCTCTCTCCCCTATGTTAAATTGTCTCTTTCCCCTGTGTTTTGTTCTTTTGATTGATTTGAGAAATCATGAGACTCACCTAGACAATTCTAGGGTTTTGTCTATGGAAGTTTTTATTAGTCAGTTTCAGCTCACCACTGCTGGAATAATGGTAACAGTGAGCGTAGCTTAGAAGTTCATATTGGAAAAACGTCAAAGCATATGTTTTGTTATCAATCTAATGAGAAGCTTAGAAGAATAAGTTTGGTAGCTTAGAAGCATATGTTTTATTATCAATCTAATGAGAAGCGAAGAAAACTGCAATTTTGAAATTTTCCATATACTATTACCGTTGTTTCTTACGGATTTGTTCTCTACTCTACGAATCACTCTCCTATTTTCTAACACATAAAGGTATATTTTCGCTACTTAGAACTGTACGTATTTAGCTACCGGTGTTTATACTCATGACTCTTTACACGTTATGCTGTATTTGACTTTGGGTCAACACACGAAAGCAAAACCGTGAAGAAAATTGTTACGCCTTCCTGCCCAAAGACAGGGCATTATACTTGTAATGGATGAAAAGGAAATGAATTAGTCAACTAATATAATGTCTCTTTTCTTATTAACGTGGTAGTTGATGTTTCATTCATTTTATATATATAATATTGTATTGTATTGTAGTTATCATTTTATATATATATATAGATAAACAATATTGTAGTTATAAAAGAATAATTATTTGACTATTTATGGGCAGGACCTTATTTAGGATTTATTAATTGATTACTGATTAACGCTTTGTGATATTAAATTTTTAGATATAATATTAATTAAGGGGAATTATTTATTTAATATTTTTAATTTAATGTTACAAATATCAAAGTGTTGTTTTTTAAATTCAAAATTGTGTGGTTATAATTATTTACATGATAGGAAAATTATTAATAAGTTTACTACTGTAATGATAGCAAATATAGAAGGATAGTTGTCATTGTTAACAAGCTCACAAATGAAATGATAGCAAGTGTCAATGTGTTTACTTTTGTGATGAAACAAATGATTCTTCTATTGTCATTAAAAAATGGTAGTCATTCTTTGCTTTTGCAACATCACTTAAGAGTCTTCTCAATGATATAACATGAAAAATTATTGGTGCAGCTACTACATACTCTATTTCAGCTGAATTTATTGTGACAATGGGTTGGTTGCCATCATCAATGCTAGCTACAAAATCACTTTGTATGTAGCCAACAAAAATAATTTCTTTGGAAGTGGAATACAAAATTCTATAATTTATTTTACCTACAATGCACTTTAATATTTTTGTACCAACAATCAAATTTGAGTGTTTGGGATACTCCAAAAATATTTAAATTGACCTTATTCCATACATGATATTTAGGGTACTATCTATAAGATATATGAGGCTACCTACAAGTCCCTTGTACAAAGTAGCATCAATTGTTGATGCTTTATGTTGTTTAATTACTATTATATCTATTATAATTGATGCATTTGTTCATTTTCCTTTATGCATTATAAAGCTTTTCAAAATACCATTTTCTAGTGACAAATAAAAACATATATTTCTTGATCTTAATTCCACAAAAATTCATCATAAGACAAAGATTAATAATTTAAAACTTTATCCTCATTGATGTTTTGAAATCATTCAACATTAAATTTTCTGTGTATCATACCATCAAACTTTATTCTTATCATCACTATGATTATTATTAATTATGTAAATAATTGATATATAAGTTAGTATGTATACATTTGAAAAAACATGATTCTTCTCCATCGAGATTTACCCCTACTTTACCATAGAGATTACTAATATGGAAACCAACTTTATTGTTATACTATGGGTCAATACAATAACTTATCACTACCACATGCCCAAATAATCGTAGCTCATTTCATATGACGCTTCATATTATTTTTTTTATTAATCAACTTAATTAACAGGTAAATGATGGTATAACTATTTTCGAGATAAATCTAAACTTTTTATTTGTGTATACCACTAAGAATATTCTAACATTTCTTGGAGATTAAATCCTTACCATTATTACGAGCCTAATAATTATTAATAATTAAATTAAAATTTCGAAAGCCCTATTTATATAGACATAGTTAACTTTGACATGGATGGATAACAAATGCTTTATAAAAAGATAAGAATTAAAAAAAACATTATTATGGGAAGAAAATAGAAATAAATAATTTCAAATAATATAAATTTTTAAATTCAAATAGATTTCTCTTTATAATCATATAGCTATGATTGATGGTTTTCCATATTTTTAATGTTTAATTAAATAATATAATTATGCTAACTTGGTCTATAATGGAATTGAGCTTGAGAAATTTATTTTTTCAATGAAATGAATGGTTGAAATTGCAAGCCAAGAAGACATTCTTTATCTAATACATCTAATACATGACTCAATTGTAATACCCCTCTATTGTTGTGAAAATATTTTTATTTTGTATTGGCTATTGTGGATATGTTCATTAATGAAATATGATGAACTAATTATGAAGTAAAAGTTGATGTCATTTAAATAAATAAATTTGATGAATAAAGTTGGAAATTGTGTGAAAGAAACACTGAGTAAAAAGATACTTGCCGAATCTGAATACAAATGGATTGGATTAGATTTATTCTTTAAATAAATATGCCTAGTTGAAGATAAATACTAAGAAAAACATTGTGGAAGAGAAAAGCCAGCTTTATGAGGAAAAACAAAAGAAATCCTAGGCTAAAGAGGTAGAAAATGTGTGAAAGGCGGGACGCCACCAAGGAAATCTGATGGAAAATAGGTTTAAAAGACATTATGGGAATGAGAGGGGGCTGCTGATTCTTGGCAAGACCATCTTAGCTCAGGGGGCAGGGAAATAGAGGTTGGTCCAAGGCTGGGTGGATTAGTGTTGACTCATGCACGATTTCCAAACTAAATTGTGGGCTATAGATTTTGATTCTTGTAGTTAGTCGCACTATGAATTTGAATTAATTCAATTTAATATATTGTTAGATTTAATTTGTTAGTTGTTGTATTAGAGATTATGACTATTGTTGTTACTTGAACTATGATTTGAGTTAAACATAATGGATGTATCCTTCGATATTATTGTTAAATCCTGTATGTGGATGTTCTTCGTAATGGTATTCTTGGCTTTTAAGAAGGTAAATCTTTTCTTTGAAAATTTACTTGTGATGTTCTATATCCAAGCATCTTTAGTGTTTTGGTTAGGGGAATATAATGTTTATTGCATGTAGGAGTACTACAACAAAGGAAGGGAAATATCAGGGTAGTGATTAGCCTACCGTTGGATCCTGGGCGTGAGGCTAGGATTGAACTGACATGCAAAGTGCCATAAGTCTCAGCAGCAACAGCCGAGTGGGTGAACGAGAGGTTGAGTGACACCAACATAAATTCCACCGCTGGCCTCAACATAACCCTCATTTAACTGGTAGCCTAAATGTTATCTGAAGAGAACCTAGATCATACTATCACATCCTCAACAAATAGTTATAGGCAGTAAGATGTGGTATGTTTATTACAAAAAATTATCATAAGCTAGGAAGATTGATCTAAAAAATATCAAGCTACTAATCACCTTTCTCGTCACTAGGTAACGTCAATTCTTAGGGCTCCAAATCCTATTCAAAGGCTTTAGATTAATTATGTTCCTGGGTTGAAGATTAATTATAGTTATTGACTGCAAATTAATTGAGGTCGTAATTGTAGATAGTAATTGCAGATCTTGTAGCATCATAATTTTAATTTACCGATGGTGAATATTTGGGCATAGTATATTGTTGAGAATATATAAAAGTGATGTTAGAAGCAATGTGAGGGATGGGAAAGAAAGGTGGAAGCATGCTCAACAAGGATGCTGCTTGACTTGGAAAATCAAGCTAGGATCGTATGAAATCAAAGCTTAAATTACTCTAGAATAACATGCACCATCATATTCACATTCACAGAAATACAATTCCTCTTTAGAATAGATATTACTACAGAACCGAAGATGGATTAAAATTATAAACTTAACATGAGCCTGTAATAATCAATAGTAGTGTAAAAGAGAAGGAAAACTCGGTGATACGCCAGAGTGCTAATTGGATTACAGATAGAAAGCATTGCTTACCCTTATGATAAATATCTAATAAATATATAAAGGGTGAACATTTATATGAATTAACTAACGAAAGAGCATGAAATACTCGCATACACATAAATAAAATGTAATTAAGAAACTAGAAGCGTGGTTGACACTAATTCAACCATCAAATTTACAAGGTAATGAAAATGAGTATTCATTTTAGGTAACCACACTAAGAACAAAATACATCCTTATCATCATTTTGTAAAAATAGTAAAAGTTTATAGTTATAATCAATTCGGGATCAAGATATACTCCTATCATCATTTTCCAAACATATTACCAACATATATCTATTTCAATTAACCAATATGAGAACCGGATACACCATTGTCCTCAATTTTCAATCATAGCCGCAACGTATATTCATTTCAAATCATACTCGAGAAAGAAAAAATCACCTTTATCCCTAGTATGCGACATAACATAAACATATATGGAGTTATAAATACAAAGAGAGAGCATAATAATCACTTAAACTTCTGATATGGGAATTTCTCCATTAGTGGTGACTATCACAATGCCAGTCATATTAAATGTGCCACATATAAATATGTCCATAGAAGAAAAGGAAAATAAAAACCTTTAACAGGTATTCAAGTTCTAGTAGGAATCGAAGTACAATATATATAATGAGAGTCTGGAGAGTGCTTGGATCTTTAACCTTAAATTGAATAAGAATCATTAAAAAGCAACGACTAAACACATAGCTAGGAGTTTTAAAATAGAAAACGTTAAAACTAGCCTAGGAAACCCTAGAGTTCCCCGAGTCCATCCATCGTGGTAAGGTGGTTTGGGAAGGAAGGGGTCGTGCAAAGTAACCAACCTTGAAGTAACAAGGCATGGAATTAGTACTCGTTGTGCAATGGAAACCCAAGTACGTAGCTAAAGAAGAATGGCGTGAATATACCTGCAATAGTCAGCCACAAGAAACATTAAAATTAGAGGATAATAATAGGCCCAAATGGAATTTAAAAAAAAAGAAACCCCAGGAGTGAAGAGAGGAGGTAGTACTTGTGTACGGGTCATAGAGTAGAACCTCGTCTGCAAATCTGAACCTTCACATCAAAACCCAACATGAAAATGTGGTAATGTAAATGATTGTAATAAATTATTTAACAAGCGAACCATGATTGCAAGGGAAAAACTTTACTTGTGACATCAGAGGATATATGTTGGTTGTGAGAGTTCCATGCCAGCCTTGTACAAACCCTCAGAACATTCCCGGGGAAGAAAAAAAAGTAAGGGGAGATTAGAACCGCACTGAAATTAAAGGGTTTAGTAAAATAGCTTGGAATTTTAAGAAGAAAATGGTAACTAAGAATAATTGGGCAAGTTAAGATGGCACGGAGAGCCTCCAATGTTTCTAACCGTCATCGCAGCACTAGTATTCTGGCTAATGCATAAATTAGGGGCCAGACAAACCACCTTGATGATAGAGCAACCCCAAGCTGTGGCAAGGCCTAGCACAACAGCGACACTCTGTAATAGACGGTGGTGAAAGAAGAAGCATATTGTGGGGGTAGCAGACGAAGCCAACAGGTATTGTTGTGGAGTTCTTGGTGCTAGTGGTACAAAAATAAACCAAAATAATGGAGGGTGAAATGAGCAATTGTTAGGGCTTCAATGAAATGTCTTATGTGATTGATGAGGGACAAGAGATATAGACCATTGGAGTCCCATCATCTTGGCCATAGTGAGGGCTAGGTGACACTATACCCCATTCACATGGCTAGGATGCGTGGATAAATCTAGTCGGAGGTGTGGTGAATTTGGAGAAGAACTAGAGTGTTGAGCGAGAGTTTCATCTAGGTGAGAGTTTGCACCTAGTGTTATACAAAATGGCTCCAATGATGAAGGACCATTAATATGCATGTTTAACATTGGGAATGAGTGGTTGGTATGTGGTTATTAACCTTGAAACAAGGGTGATCATATAGCTAGGGACTTTGAACCAATTCAAAGGCATACAGTGAGAGGAAGCTATATATGACATATAGAGCACTATAACCACAGTTAGATATGTAGGGCTAGATAAAAAATGAGTTTGGTCTAAGTGCTAAGCAGACAAAGCCTTAACTTTAAACATAAGTTGAACAAGATAAAGACAGTCATAAGCACCATGTTTGATACAAATATATATTTATGCCATTTTTTAAAAAAGAAAATATAAAATAATAGTAATACTCAATAAGGGGTGCACCATATGCATTGTTGAATTTTTGCATTTAGGTATAATGGAGTGTGATATGTAATATAGGTATCTAAAAAATGGTATCAAAGCTCCAGATACCACACCGAGCTTAAGAAAAAGGCACCACCATAGTTATAGAATTAGTAGTAATAGAAGTAAATGTAACATATTGATGTTACATGTATGTTTCATAGGGTGCAGAATTGAAGCAGATTACTGTAGAATGATGGAGAACTCTCCTCCAACTATTGCTCGCAGGGAGGATTTGTATGTGGATTTGGGGGACAGTAGCACCTCATTACCTTCTGAGTTTGTGGATATAATAATAAATATGCAACAATAATTAGCATAGCTTCGGAGTAGTAATGAGCAGTTATTAAAACATAATGAGGAACATGAAATGTTTATCAGAGAGTGGACTGAGAAATATAGCCACAAAAGTGTAGAGCTGAAAGGATTAAAAGGAAAGAAGAGTGGGACAAAATTTGAAAAATGTGAAAGTGGAGAGGAATCTGGTCGTAATTCTCCAAAAACATGTAAAGGAAAGAAGAAGATGGAGTTACAAGGGGAGTTTAGGAAGATCAAGCCCCCTACCTTTGACGGTGAAAGGAGGGAGGATATCGAGGCGTGGTTTTTGAACATGATTAAGTATTTCGAGGTGTACGAGTATGAGAGTAGTTTAAAAGAATTCCTGACTATTTTTCAGCTACACTGTAAAGCTACCCTCTAGTGGGCAGAGGTAAAAAGCGTGCAACTACTAGAAGAGAAGACAGTTTCATGGGAGGAATTCTAGAAATAATTCAAGTCACGATATCTCAGTGAGCACTACTATGATGACTGAGCCAAAGAATTTCATGAATTAAGGTTGGGACAACTGACCATGGACGAGTTTGTGGCTAAGTTTACAAACTTGTTATGGTATGTACCATACCTTAAAGAGGAGAAGGCCAAATTCCAACAATTCCTAAATTGTTTTCTAGCCTCCTGTAAGGAGAGAATTGAGTTTGATAACCCAAAATCTATGGACAAGGTGGTGAGGAAGGCTAGGTTATGTTATTGAAAATTTAATAATAGAAATTAAGGAGGTAAATTATGGAAAATTAAAGAGAGCACTAATGTGGGAGCGAACATAAAAATATAGAAACCTTAATATCCTAATAATTTCAGCAAAGAGGATCAAAGGAAGAAGTTTGGCAAAGGAAATGCACCTCTTGCTGCACATTCTTATAAGAGCTCAATTAACAACAAGAAAAAAAACAGTATAAAGGAAAGGGTACCATTGAAATGTTGGGGTTGCGGTTAGCCACACTTGCTAAGGGATTTCCCACATAATAGAGGTTTTGTACATAACATTCAGGCCATTTGGGAGGCAATGAATGTGAATGAAATTTCCTATGATATTCCTAGAATTAGCGCAGCATTGGAGGACAAACAAGATGAGCATTAGTCGACTATGATTGAAATCGAAGGTATGATACTAAAACAAACTGTGCGTGTTTTAATTGATCCAGGTGCTAGTCTAAGTTATATCCACCCCCAAATTATGCAAAAGTGTAATATGAAATTAGAAAAATTCAAGAATGCATGGCTAGTTCAGTTGGAAATTGTTACTAAAAGAAATGTAACTAGTCAAATACAATAGTGCTACCTTAATTTAAATGGTCATCCTACATCAACCGATTTAAATATTCTCCCTTTAGGATCTTATGATCTATTAATTGGCATGGACTAGTTGGAAAGGCAAGCAATTGTTATCAATTTTCTAGAGAAAACAGTTAGTTGTGTGGATCAGAATGGAAACACATGGGAAATAAAGGGAAAGCCAAAATCGGTATCAGTTCGACAAATTGTTGCATTACAGCTAAAAAAAAGTGTAATAAAGGGATGCCAGCTGAGTATAAGTGGAAACTAGTAATCACATAGCATAAAAATGGAAAATTAAAAACTTTGTTGGTTATTAAGGAATTTGAAGATCTATTTCCAGAAGAAATTTCGTGGTTACCTCCACATGGGGACATATATTTTACCATTGACTTAGTACCGGGTGCCATTGTTGTGTCTAGAACCACATATTGAATGAGCACACTGGAACTATTAGAATTGAAAATGAAATTACAGGAGCTCTTGATCAAGGGGTATAACAGACCCAGTGTCTCGCCATGGGGGGCACCAGTACTTTTTGTCAAGGAAAAGGAAGCAACATTTAGAATGTGCATTTATTACTGTCAGTTGAATAGATTAACAAACAAAAACGAGTTTCCATTGCCACAAATTGACGATCTATTTGATCAGGTGAGAGAGACAACAATTTTCTCAAAAATTGATTTGAGAACTAGTTACCATCAGCTGCACATAAAGAATAAAGATATTCAAGAAACTACCTTTAGAACCAGATACAACCATTATAAGTTTGTTGTGCTACCTTTTGGACTCACGAATTCACCAACAACATTCATGTGCTTAATGAACAGTGTGCTGCAACCTTACCTTGATAAGTTTTTACTGGTGTTCATTGATGATATTTTAGTATATTTAAAGAATGAGGAGGAGCACAAAGCGAATTTGAAGCTAGTATTACAAACTTTAAGGGAACATCAACTATATGCAAAACTCAACAAATGTGAAATTTATAAAGACATAATACAGTACTTGGGACATGTTATGTCCAAGGAAGGATTATCAGTTGATCCTGAAAGGATTGAGGCTATCATGAATTGGCCCATACCGAAGGACATAGCCTCATTTCGCTCTTTTATGGGAATTGTGGGATATTATCAGAGATTCATAGAATCCTTCTTGAGACTAGCTTAGCCTATCGCCTCCTTAAAGAAAAATGGTGTGAAATTTTATTGGAAAACCCAATGTTAAGAAAGATTTGATAAGCTGAAATAATTGTTAACCACAATCCCCATATTAAAAATCGCATATCCCAACAAATAATTCATTGTTTGTACAAATGCTTGTTTGGAAGGCCTTTGAGGAGAATTGATGTAGGATAATTTTGTAATAACTTACAGGTCTCGAAACCCAAAAGTGCATGAGAAAAACCATGCAGTGTATAGTTTAGAACTGTCAGTAGTAATACATGCACTTAAAATGTGATGACATTATTTGCTTGGAAATAAATTTATACCAGTAACTGACCACATCAGCCTGAAGTAGTTTTTCACCCAACCAGACTTAAATGTTAGGCAAGTAAGATGATTGGCATTCCTTAGCGATTTCGATTTTGAAATACGATACATAAAAGGAAAGGAAAAAAACTAACAGATGCTCTAAGAAGACATTGTCATGTTGTTTTATGGATATTTGTTAGCAGTGTGAACACAAATTTCCTGAATCAGGTGAAGAATTTAATACAACAAGATACTCAATGCTTAGAAATTCAGAAAAAATTAGTAAATAGGAGATTTAGTATATGTTGAAAATTCTGAAAAAATGCTCACTAACCTGAATCAGTTTTATATTCATAATGTGATCACATTGAAACAAAAAATATTACATGAGTATCACACAAGACCTTACGCGGGTCATCCCAGTTACCATAAATTTATTACCGCGTTAAGAAAAAAAATTGGCTAGGTATGAAGAGGGATGTAGCCGAGTATCTAGCAAGGTTCATATAATGCCAATAGGTGAAGGTCAAGCATCAACATCTAGCCGGATTGTTAAACCCTCTACGCATTCCCGAATGGAAGTGGGAAACAATTTCAATGGACTTTATCACTAGATTACCAAGGAAAAAATTCCATCATGATTCTATCATGGTCATAGTATATGTGTCGACTAAAGTAGCCCAGTCTATACAAGTGCAGTCTACATTTGGCACTTCTCGGATAACCAATATTTTCATGAGAGACATCTTTCACCTACATGCAATATCCAAGGTAATAGTGTCTGACAGAGATGTGAAGTTTTCCTCCTAGTATTGGAAGGCATTATTTGGACGTTTGGGAACCAAATTGAAATTTAGTATAACATATCACCTGTAAAAAGATGGGAAAACATAATGACCAATCATATTTTAGAGGATATGCTAATACTGTATGTGATGAATCAACCTAGCAAGTGGTAAGAATTGTTGCATTTAGAATAATTTGCATATAATAGTAGTTACCAGGTCTCCATTAAAATAAGCCCCTTCGAGGCTTTGTATGGAAGAAAATGTAATACACCTTTAAGATGGAGTCAACCAGACGATAAGCTAATATTTGGGCCAGATGCCTTACAAGAGACGGAATAGATCGTGTGGAAAATCAGGGAACACATCAAAATAACACAAGATCGACAAAAAAGTTATGCAAACAAAATGAGAGTGCATAAAGAATTCAACATTAGATAGCATGTATATTTGCAAGTAAAGCCTAGAAATAGTACTCTAAGCACAAGAGCTTGTGCAAAGTTGACACCACAATTTTGTGGCCCTTTTGAAATCTTGGATAGAGTAGGTCTAGTAGCTTATCAACTAGCTTTACTCAACCATACTAGATTCCACAATGTATTTCATGTGTCTTTATTAAAAAAAACATTCATGATACTTCTCATGTGATTGATTGGAATCTAATATAGGTGGAACATGAAGGGGACTTCCTGCCCGAGCCACTTCGTATCTTGGATCAGAAGGAAACTATGCTATGAAATTGAGTTGTCACTCAGGTTAAGGTATAGTGGAGGAACTTTACTCTTGAGGAGGAAACATGGGAGCGGGAAGATAATACGCAAGAAGCATGTCCAAGATTGTTTCAGTAGAAGCCAAAGAACCAAAAAACACTAAGGACGGTATTCTTTTCGAGAAGAGAAATATGTAATATCCCTCCTCTATTGTGAAAACATATTTATTTTGTATTGGATGTTGTGGGTATGTTGATTAATGAATTGTGATGAATTAATTATCAAGGAAAAGTTGATGTAATTTAAATAAATAAATTTGACGAATAAATATGGAAATTGTGTGGAAAGAAAAACTAAAGTAAAAAGAAGTTTGCCAAATCTAAATACAAATGGATTCGATTAGATTTATTACTTAAATAAATATACTCAGTTGAAGATAAATACTGAGAAAAGCACTAAGGGAGAGAAAAACAGGCTTTATGAGGAAAAACAAAAGAAAGCCTAGGCTGAAGGGGGGGCAGATCCCTGAAAGGCGAGACACCGCTAAGGAAATTTGCTGGAAAATAAGCTTAAAAACACATTATGGGAATCAGAGGGGGTTGTTCATTCCTCACAAGACCATGTTAGCTTAGGGGGGATCAAAGTTTAGTCCAAGGTTGGGTGGATCAGTGTTGTCTCAGGAAAAATTCCCAGACTAAATTACAGGCTAGAGATTTTGATTATTGGCGTTAGTCGCACTATGAATTTGAGATAATTAAATTTCATGTATTGTTACATTTAATTTGTTAACTATTGTATTAGAGATTATGACTATTGTTGTTAGTCGAAATGTTTGATTTGAGTTAATTATGTTTATCTAGTTTTTTTTGAGATTATGATTGATTGAAATTTGATATAGGTGGAACACGAAGGAGACTTCCTGCCTGACACACTTTGTATCTTGGATTGGAGGGAAACTATGCTCCGAAATCTAGCTGTCACTCAGGTTAAGGTACAGTGGAGGAACTTTACTCTTGAAGAGGAAACGTGGGAGCGGGAAGATAATATGAAAGAAGCCTACCCAGCATTGTTCCAGTAGAAGCCAAAGGACCAAAAACACTAAGGACGGTATTATTTTCGAGAGGAGAAAGATGTAATACCCCTCCGCTATTGTGAAAACATATTTATTTTATATTGGATATTGTGGGTATGTTGATTAATGAACAGCGATGAACTAATTACGAAGGAAAATTTGATGTACTTTAAGTAAATAAATTTTATGAATAAAGCTAGAAATTGCGTGGAAAGAAACAATAGAGTAAAAAGATGTTTGCCAAATCTGAATACAAATGGATTCAATTAAATTTATTACTTAAATAAATATACTCAGTTGAAGACAAATATTGATAAAATCAGTACAAGAGAGAAAAGTAGGCTTTATCAGGAAAAACAAAAGAAAACCTAGGCTGAAGAGGGAGTAGATCCCTAAAATGTGAGACACCACCAAGGAAATCTGCCATAAAATAAGATTAAAAACAAATTATGGGAATGAGAAGGGGTTGTTGATTCCTCTCAAGACCATCTTAGCTTAGGGGGGTTCAAAGGTTGGGCCAAGGTTGGGTGGATCAGTGTTGTCCGAGGAACAATTTCCCGACTAAATTGTGGGTTAGATATTTTGATTATAGGTGTTAGTAGCACTACGAATTTGAGTTAATTAAATTCCAATATTGTTAGATTTAATTTGTTAACTATCGTATTAGAGATTATGACTATTGGTGTTTGTCGAATGATCCAAATTTAAACAGGAACGAAAAAAATTATAGATATGACCATAAATACATAGACGCAACAGAAATAATACTTCATTTCATTGATGTAAAATACTGAAAATACGCTTAGAAACAAAAATGGAAATAAACTAGCTCGGGCGATGGTAGCTTATCTCTTAGAAGAGATGTGGTGGCTACATGCCTCTGAACTGTGTTACAATCAGGCTCGAAGGCCTATTTATCATTGAGAAACAATGAAAAACCCTAAACATCGAAAAACCTAACCCTAGGAGATGAAGCAACAAACTATGGGCCCCGTTTTTGGGTAAATCGGTACATCAACTTCCCAAGGTCGTAACTTTGGCATACGATCTCCGTTTGATGCGCACAATACCTAGTTAGAAAGATCTATATGAGGAATACAACTTTGGAATGAGGAACATTGATACATAGACCCATGTGGCTCTGAGTTTTCCCAAAAAAAGTTGTTTGGGGCCTCAAAACGGCTCCGGAAGTTCAGGACCCGAAAAACTACCAAAAGTAGTAAATTGTGCTACAAATAAGGAAACTAAAAAACTGAAAGAAACAACGGTGGAGGTCCAAGTGGAATAGGCAGGTGGCCATCAATATCCACCTAGATCATCGAAATGTGCGATTTGAGTTAATTATAATTATCTAGTGTTTTTTTGTGAGATTACGATTGATTGGAATCTGATATAGGTGGAACATGAAGGAGAGTTCCTCTCTGACCCACTTCATATCTTGGATTGGAGTGAAGCTATGCTACGAAATCAAGCTGTCACTTAGGTTAAGGTACAGTGGAGGAACTTTAACCTTGAGGAGGAAATGTGGGAGTGGGAAGATAATAGGAAAGAAGCCTACCTAGCATTGTTCCAGTAGAAGCCAAAGAACCAAAAACATTGAGGACGATGATATTTTCGAGAGGAGAAAGATGTAATACCCCTCTGCTATTGTGAAAACATATGTATTTTGTATTGACTATTGTGGGTATGTTAATTAATGAACTATGATGAACTAATTATGAAGGAAATGTTGTTGTACTTTAAATAAATAAATTTGATGAATAAAGCTAGAAATCGTGCGGAAAGAAACACTAGAGTAAAAAGATGTTTCCCAAATCTGAATACAAATGGATTCTATTATATTTATTACTTAAATAAATATACTCAGTTGAAGATAAATACTAAGAAAAGCACTACGGGAGAGAAAAACAGGCTCTACCAAGAAAAAAGAAAAAGAAAAGAAAGGCTTAAGGGGGAGAAGATCCCTGAAAGGTGAGGCACCGCAAAGGAAATCTGTTGGAAAATAAGCTTAAAAACACATTATGGGAATCAAAGGGGGTTGTTGATTCCTTGCAAGACCATTTTAGCTCAAGGGGGTTCAAAGGTTGGTCCAAGGTTGGGTGGATCAATGTTGCCTGAGGAATGAATTCCAAACTAAACTGCGGGTTACAGATTTTGATTACTGGTGTTAGTCACACTATGAATTTGAGTTAATTAAATACCTATATTGTTAGATTTAATTTGTTAGTTGTCGTATTTGAGATTATGACTATTGTTGTTAGTCGAAATGTTCAATTTGAGTTAATTATAATTATTTAATGTTTTTTTATGAGATTATGATTGATTGGAATCTGATATAGGTGGAACACGAAGGAGACTTCCTACCCAACCCACTTCGTATGTTGGATTAGAGGGAAACTATGCTCTGAAATCGAATTGTCACTCAGGTTAAGGTACAGTGGAGGCACTTTACTCTTGAGGAGGAAATGTGAGAGTGGTAAGATAATACGAAAGAAGCCTACTCAACACTATTCCAGTAGAAGCCAAAGAACCAAAAATACTGAGGATTGTGTTATTTTTGAGAGGAGAAAGATGTAATACCCCTCTACTATTGTGAAAACATATTTATTTTTTATTTGATATTGTAGGTATGTTGATTAATGAACTACGATGAACTAATTAAGAAGGAAAGGTTGATGTACTTTAAATACATAAATTTGATGAATAAAGATAGAAATTGTGTGGAAACAAACACTATAGTAAAAATATGTTTGCCAAATCTGAATACAAATGGATTTGATTAGATTTATTACTTAAATAAATATACTCAGTTGAAGATAAATACTGATAAAAGAACTACAGGAGAGAAAAGAAGGCTTTATCACAAAGAACAAAAGAAAACAAAGGCTGAATAAGGAGAAAATCCCTGAAAGGTGAGACACCGGCAAGGAAATCTGCTGGAAAATAAGCTTAAAAAAACATTATGGGAATCAGAAGGGGTTGTTGATTCCTCGCAAGAGAATCTTAGTTCAAGGAGGTTCAAAGGTTTGGTCCAAGGTTGGGTGGATCAATGTTGTCTAAGGAATGAATTCCAGACTAAATCGTAGGTTAGAGATTTTGATTATTGGTGTTAGTCGCACTATGAATTTGAGTTAATTAAATTCTTGTATTGTTAGATTTAATTTGTTAACTATCATATTAAAGATTTTGACTATTGTTGTTATTCGAAATGTTCAATTTTAGTTAATTGTATGTTTTAACCTCATACATAAATTACCTGCATACGAATTCTAAAACATAGAAAATAAACAATGTGAGAGCATAACACATAAAACACATATACACAAAGATCTTCCCCTGGATCCAAAAACCGGGACTACCAGCTTGATTTTTCATTATATTCCTTTCAATTTTACAATACATATTTATAAATGTTAAAGCATCCAATACCATGGACCGAAAAACCATCATGTCCAAAACCATGGACCGAAAACCATCGCGTCCAAAATCATGTGCGAAAATCATGCACAAAACCATAGGTAGGTCCTCCCAACCTAATATAGGGTCCAAAACAAAAATTTTCTAGGGCACTGCCCCAAACCCCATAGAGTGTTGTTACTTGCACCCCTCAAACCCCCTGTGACTCCCCCCACTACGCAATCAACGCAACAAAGGGGGGGGAACTACGTGGGCTAGTCATGGAAAGAATATAACACAACCCAACATTCTCCCACTTGTTGTTTTCTTTCCATAGGGGGCCACAAGAAAGCTTAGTCATTTATCTAGCCCTACAATTCCCATTGTTCCTCTACACAGAGAGAACTTCTCAGAGCTCATAGATTTTGTCAATGCATCTGCAATATTCTTCAAAGTGTCCACCTTTACCAGCATCACCTTTTTGTCTTCTATAATATCCCTACAAAGTGATACTGAACATCAATGTGCTTTGTCTTTGAATGATATGTAGGGTTCTTTGCCAAGAAAATTTCACTTTGGCTGTCATAGTCTATCCTTATAGCTCCATGTACTAACCCCACACTTGAACACAATCTTTGGAACCAAACTAATTCGTTGCTTGCATGAGTGGCTGCCATGTATTCCGACTCTGTAGTTGATAGTGCTACTATAGATTGTTTCTTACTCATCCAATTGATTGCACCTCCAAATAGGTTAAACACATAACCACTTGTAGATCTTCTCTGATCCAGATCTCCAAACCAGTCTGCATCAACAAAACCACGAATATCAAACACTTTGTCCAATCCTAGTCTTCCTTGGTAGCACAAACCATAATCACTAGTGCCATGCAAATACTTGAAAACCCGCTTCACTATTTTCCAGTGCTCTTTCCCTGGTTTTTACATAAACTTGCTTAGTAATCCCACTACACGTGCAATGTCTGGTCTAGTACAGACCATCGCATACATCAAGCTACCGACTACACTTGCATATGGAACATGGGATATTTCCTCTCCCCCTTCTTATGTCTTGGGACACTATTCATCAGATAACTTTACACCTACAGGAATAGGAACCTTCACCGGTTTACTATCCTGCATATTAAACCTCTGCAATATTGTCTCGATATACTTCCTTTGGTTTAACTAGAGCTTCCTCTTTATCCAATCTCTTTTAATTTCCATGCCCGAAATATAGTTTACAACACCAAGATATTTCATGTCGAATTTGGAGGACAAATCAGTCTTCAAATCCTGGATAATTTCTTTGTCATTTCAAACTAGCAACATATCATCCACATACAGGACCAAATAAATAACATGGTCACCAATTAATTTAAAATACACACAGTGACTTTCTTTGCTTCTAGTGAAGCCAAGTCCCTGTATAAATGTATCAAATTTCTGATACCACATCCTTGGTGACTATTTTAACCCATACAGAGACTTCTTTCTCTTGCATACTAGTTCTTTCTTACCCTTCACCGCAGAACCTTTAGGTTGCTTCATTTAGATCTCCTCTTCCAGTTCCCCATGAAGAAATGTTGTCTTCACATCCATCTGTTCTACCTCAAAATCAAAAGCAATAACAACATATAAAAGTAATCTAATAGAAGTTACCTTTGCAACAGGAGAAAAAATATCGCCAAAATCAATTCCCGACACCTGGGAATAACCTTTTGCTACTAACCGAGATTTTTATTTCTCCAACTTTCCTTCTGCATTTGTCTTCCTCTTGAACACGCATTTGTTGCCAATGGGTTTCCTTCCAGCCGACAACTCCACCAGATCCCAAGCCTCATTTTTGTGCAAAGATGCCATTTCATCAACCATTGCCTCTTTCCATAGTTTTCCATCCTCTAAATCTACTGCTTCCTTCACAGTTCCGGGATCATCATCAGTAATAGATAAAGAAAATTTGAACAGAAACCATATGGACTATACCTTTCTGGTTGCCTTCTTTCTCGAACTGGTCTTCTCACACCCGGAGTTTGTGGCTCTTTATCTTCTTATTCCTACTCTGTTGTAGAGTTTGATTCTTCCTCCTTTAGCTCAAACTCTATATTCTCATGTTCCTTTGGTTGGAATTCATGTTTAATAACATATTTCACCTCTCTGGACACCACATCTCGGCTGCACACAACCTTCCTTGTTACTGGGTTCCAAAGCTTATAACCCTTTAAGCCATCCTTATACCCAATAAAGATGCGCTTTTCAGATTTACTATCCAACTTGGTTCATTTCTCATTTGGAACATGTACATATGCATCACATCCAAATACCCTCAGATGTGAAAGAGAGGGTTTCTTACTAGTCCATACCTCTTGTGCAGTATTTTCCTCCAATGCTGATGAAGGTGATCTATTGACCAGGTAACATGTTGTCTCCACCACCTCTGCCTAGAATACCTATCCTAACTCGGCACCACTGAGCATGTTTCTTGCCATTTTCATCAACGTCTTGTTCATTCTTTCTACAACTCCATTTTGCTGAGGTGTATATGGAGTAGTCTTCGACCGTGCTATACCACACTTCTTACAAAATTCTTCAAATTCCTTACTGCAAAACGCTCCACTGTTATCTGTCCTCAGCACCTTTATCTTCTTCTCTATCTGGTTTTCCACCAGAGCCTTAAATTCTTTAGACTTGTCAAAGACTTTAGATTTCTTCTTAAGGAAATATATCCATGTATCCCTTGAGAAGTCATCTATAAATGATACATAGTACACAGACTTACCCAGTGATGGAACCTTCATAGGTCCAAACACATCACTGTGCACACTCGATTCTACTTCCTATATACACAATTTTCACAAAAATAAAAATCCAGAGAGTTATTACTCTTACCTTCTACCATACCTTTACCATGATGTATTTGAAGGCCCTTCTCTCCAATACGTCTAAGCCTTTGATGCCACAACATGGTCTTCTCTCTAGAGACCACTAGATTTTCTGCTCCACTCTAAAGAACCACGAAACTATTGCACCGATCAGCAATAATGCTACCTTGCAGCTTGTACAGAGTTCCAATCCAAACTCCCCGCATCAATACCAGTGCCCCTCGAACCATCTTGCAGGTATCCTTCTCGAACACTATTTTTACACCTGCATCATCCATCTTGCTTACAAAAATTAGATTTATGGCCAATGGAGGAATATGCGGAACACTCAGAAGTATTCTAACCCTTCCACCTTACAACTTAAACTTTACTTTTCCATGACCAACGATTCTAGCCTTCCTCTCATCCCCCAAGAAGACATCACCACTATCATATTTCTCATAATCTCAGAACCACTCTCTATGGAGAATGAAGTGAAAGGATGCACCTTAGTTAATTAACCATGCCTCATGATCTACATGTGTACTTGAAGAAGCTGAGTACACATCCCCACCTTCATTTGAGGTTGATTTTGACTCTACAGAAGGAGCATCATCAGATCCCTTTCCTTTATCAGGAGCTTTAGATTTGCAACCCCTTTTGTAGTGCCCTTCCTTTACGCATTTCAAACACACCAGCTTTACAAGTTTTTCTGGAGATTTAGATCTATCTCTAGATTTAGATATCCCACTCGATGACTTATTTTTGTTTCTGTTCTGGGACCGTCCTCGTATATACAAGGCTTCACCATTCTAGCTCTCCATATTTTTTCATCTCATCTCCTCCGTCAGCAAGGATAAGACTATTTCATCAAACTACAAGGTGGTTGCATTGCTACCTATTGGAATAACCAGACTATCTCACGAATCTGGTAGAGAACACAACAAACTGATGCACTTATTTTCATCTAAAATTTTAATATCAACAGATGATAACTGACTTACCACATTATTAAATGCATTCAGATGTTCTGTCACCTAGTCTCCATCTTTCACACTCAAATTATACAACTTTTTCCATAGGAACAATTTATTCACCAGAGACTTAGATTGGTACAAAGTCCCTAACTTGTCCCACAAAGCCTTCGTCGTAGCTTCCCCTGATACATTCAACAATATTGAATCTGAAAGACACAATCATATTGTGTTCTTAGCCTTTTGATCCAACTTCTTCCATTCTTCATCGGACACTCCCGTTGGTTTAGTACCCAGATCTACCACGATCCACTGATCTTTATCCACCAATAAATACTCCATCTTGAGTTTCCATAACTCAAAACTTTAACCATTAAATTTCTCGATCGCTATCTTTCCACTGCTCGCCATATTCTTTCACCACCAGAATCGATCCCCTAGATCTCCCATTGAACAGGGTCTACCATAGGCCCAAGCAAAACCCCTCAGCAACAAAGGCATCCCCTTGAAGCCAAAACAACTCTGATACCAAAATATAGGTTTTAACCCCATACAGAAATTACCTGCATACGAATTCTAAAACACGGAAAATAAACAATGCGAGAGCATAACACATAAAACACATATACACATAGATTTCCCCTGGATCCCAAAACCAAGAGTACCAGCTTGATTTTTCATTATATTCCTTTCAATGTTACAATACATATTTATACATGCCGAGGCATCCAATACCATGGACTAAAAAATATCGCGTCCAAAACCATGGACCGAAGACCATCGCGTCCAAAACCATGTGCGAAAATCATGCACAAAACCATAGGTAGGTCAACCCAACCTAATACATGGTCCAAAACAAAAAAATCTGGGGCGCTGCCCCAAACGCCATAGAGTGGGGTTACTTGCAACCCTCAAACCCCCTATGACTCCCCCCACTTCTTAATCAATGCAAAAAAAGGGGGCCTCCGCCCCCCTTCTAACCCCTTGGTTAACTACATGGGCTAGTCTTGGAAAGAATATAACACAACCCAACATTAATCATAATTGTTGTATCGTTCGATTTTTTTGTTAACTCCTATATGTGGATGTTATTTATAATGGTATTCTTGGTTTTTAAGAAGATAAATCCTTGCTGGGGGAATTTAATTGTGATGTCTGTATGTGAGCATATTTAGTGTTTTGGTTAGGGAAATATAATGTTTATTGCATGTAGGATTACTACAACAAATTTACGGAGATATGAGGGTAGTGATTTTCCTACTGTTGGATTCTAAAGGTGAGGCTAAGATTAAAATGAAATGCAAAGTGGCAATAAGTCTGAGCAACAACAATCGAGTGGGTGGAAAAAGTTAGATCGAGAGGTTGAGTGACACCAATAGAAATTTCTCCCTTGGCCTTAATAGAACCCTCATCTCACTGTTAACCTAAATTTTATCTGAACAGATCCCAGATCATACTATCGCATCCTAAAGAAACAATTATAGCCAATAATATGTGGTATGTTTACTATGGAAAATTATCATAAGCTTGGAAGATTGATATAAAAAATATCAAGCTATTGACTGCCTTTCTACTCACAAGGTAGCCTCAATTCTCAAGGCTACAAATCCTATTCAAAGGATGTAGATTAATTCTAATCCTAGGTTGTAGATTAATTATATTTACTGGTCGCAGATTAATTGGGGTAGTACTTCTTGAAACTAATTGTAGATATTATAGCATCATAACTTTAATTTACCGATGCTGAATATTTGGGCATAGTATATTGCTCAGTGTATACAAAAACGATGTTAGAACAAACGTGAGGGTCGGCAAAAAAAGGAAGAAACATGCTCAGCAAGGAGGCTACTCGACTATGGAAACTAAAGCGAGGATCGTATGAAATCACAGAAGAGATTAATCTAGAGTAACATGAACCGCCATATTCATAATCATAGAAACACGGATCCTATTTAAAATAGATACTACTACAGGACCAAATATGGATTAAAATTATAAAATTATCATGGGCCTATAGTAACCAATAATAACTTAAAAGAGGGGGAAAACTTGGTGATAAGCCATAGTGCTAATCCAATTATAGATAGAGAGTATCGCTTACCCTTATGATAAATATCAAGAAAAAATACAAAGGGAGAATATTTATATGAATTAACTAAGAAGAGAGCATGACATATCTACATACACATAAAGGAAATGTAATTAAGAAATTGAAAGCACAATTCACGTTGATTCAACCTTCAACTTTACAAGGTAACGAAAATGAGTATTCATTTCGGATAACCAGGCTAAGAACAAAATACATCCTTAACATCATTTTGCAAACATATTAGAAACATATATCGATTTCAGTTAACCAATATGAGAACCTGATACACAATTATCGTAAGTTTGAAACCATAGCAACAATGTATATTCATTTCAAATCATAACCCAGAAATAAAAATGAACCTTTATCCCCAATATGCGACATAACATAAACATAACATGGAGTTTTAAATACAAACAGACAACAAAATAATTACTAAAAATTTTAATATTGGAATTTTTTCATTAGTGGAGATTGTCACAGTGTTGGTCATATTAGATGTGGCACGTATAAATATTTCCACAAGAGAAAAGGAAAATAAGAAACTTGAACATGGGTTCCAGTTATGATATGATTTTAAGTACAGTATATACAATAAAATTCAGGAGAGCACTTGGCTCTTTAACCTTAAATCGAGGAAGACCCATTTAACAATAACGACAGAACACATAGCGAGGAGTTCTAGAATAGAAAACATTAAAACTAATCTAGGAAACCCTAGAGATTCCTCAGTCCATCCAGTGTGGTAAGGTTGTCTGGGAAGGAAGGGGTCGTGCAAAGTAACTAACTTGGAAGTAATGGGGCACCGCATTAGTACTCATTGAGCCATGGAAACCCAAGTATGCGGCTAAAGAAGAATGTCGTGAGTATACCTGCAATAGTAAGCCATAGGAAACGTTAAAATTAGAGGATAGTAACAGTTCCAAACAAAATTAAAAAGAATGAAACCTCGTGATTGAAGAGAGGAGGTATTAGTTGTGTATGAGTCACATAGTATAACCTCATTCGGGCATACAAACCTTCACATGAAAAAATCAACATGAAATGTGTTAATGTAAATGAGCATAAGAAATGATTTAACAAGTGAACCATGATTTTAGGGGAAAAAAATTACCTATGAAAACAAAGGCTATATGCTGTTCGTGAGAGTTCCAAGCCAACCTTGTAGAAAGCCTCAGTCCATTCCTATGGAAGAAAAAAAAAAATTGAGATTAGAACTACGCTGGAATTAAAGGGGTTAATCAAATAGCATGGAATTCCAAGAAGAAAACGACAACTAAGATTACTTGGGTAAGTGAAGTTGGACAAAAGAGCCTCCAATGTTTCCAAGTGTAATTGGAGCTTTGGTATTATAAAAAATCCATAAATTAGGGGCCAAACAAACCACCTTGCTGCTAGACCAACCTTAAGAAATGGCAACGCCTAGTGTAATAATGGAACTTTGCAAAAAAGGTGGTGACAACAAAGGTACACTTTCAAGTTAGCAGACGAAGCCACCAGGTATTTTTGTTGAGTTCTGAATGCTAGTGGCACAACTAAAAAATAAAATAATGGAGGGCGAACTGAGCAAGTATTAGGGTTTGAATGAAATGTCCTACACCATTGTTGAAAGAGAAGAGGTCTATACCATTGGAGTCCCATCGTCTTGGCTACAATGAGGGTTAGGTGACATCGTACCCCGTTCACATGGCCAGGACATGTGGAGAAATCGAGTCGGAGGTGTTGTGAAAATGGAGAATAACTGGAGCATTGAGTGAGAGTTTCATCCAAACGAGGGTTTAAACATAGTGTTATACAGAATAACTCTAGTGATGAAGGACCATTAACATGTGTGTTCAACATTGGGAAACAATGGTTGGTATGTGGTTATTAACCTTGAAACAAGAGTGATCATATTAGCTAGGGACTTCAAACAAATTAAAAGACATATAGTGAGAAGAAGCTATATATGACATGTAGAGCACTATAACCACACTTAGATATGTAGGGCTAGACCAAATATGAGGTTGGTTTAAGAACTAGACAGATAAATCCTTAACCTTAAACATAAGTTGAACAAAATAAAGAAAATAATAAGCACCATGTTAGATACAAATATATATTCATGCCATTTTGTTAAAAAGAAAAAAAAATACTAAATAGGGGGTGCACCATATGCAGTGTTTGTTGGAAATTTGATGATCTATAGTGGGTTTTGTAAGTGTTGGAATCAATGTCAAATAAGGGTTAGCATGATGATTGGGTGTTTAGATTGAACTCCATGGTAGCTGCAAGCTTACTGAAGAAGCCATAAAATGATCATCATGGTAGTCGGTGTTCGACTAGCCAAAGATTCAATGGGTAGAGAAGTTTGTAGTCATATTCCAAGAAGAAGAAGGAATTAAAGCATATATCAAACCCCCCCTATTGGAAAGTTCTCTAAATAAGCTTTCAAGCAATATGCGAAAGTCCAAAAATGGAATTCTGGATCAAAAGTTTTTGGCTGCTGAAGTTTCGAGGATTAAAGCCTTAGGAAGGAAAGAATATCGATGATCACATATTGAAGGTCTAGAGATATAGGCGATCGCATATTGGAGCTTCAGAGAAGCAAGCATATGAGTTATCGTATATCAAAGGTCAAGCAAATCGGTGCATTGCAACATCAGAGTTCCTGAGATATCAGAGCATCGACACATTAGAAGGTCGGGTCTACCAGTGCATTGGTGTATCAACGATCGCATATCGAAGGCCTAGTGATATCAGCGATCGTAATATCAGAACTTTCCAAGTGGTGAACCTTTTAAATGTTGCAATTAGGGTGAAGCATTGATAGCATTAAAAGCTAACGGGAATGCAAAAGGAGAATTAAAAAATGATTTCATCGCAAAATAAAAGGTGGGCGAGCCCTCTTATCTCTCCTTTAGTAGGACAAGTGGTGGCATATGATTGGTCCCAATAAGCTATAGTGGCATCAGACGTCAGCATGCCATGGTTGTCCAAAAGGACACATACCAAGCAATTTTGGCATTTTGAGGGGCCCATGGGGGAAAATCTAGGTAACGCGTGTCGCCACTCAAGAAGTGCTACATGGAGTGACGACATCATATCAAAGGTCAACAAATTGGATGTGAAGGATGTCGGCATTTTATAACAGTTGGAAATTGAAAAAGTGTCGATAAGGTGGCTCTAATATTAGGGATGCTACATGGTCGAGAAGAAATTATGGAACCAAGGGTGTTAAGGTCTTAATAAAGGAAAAATTCCCCCCAGGCAGGAACAAAATGCCCTAGCGTCTTAAGGCTAAGAATCCGGTCACTGCATCAAGTCCCATGGAGGAAAATACAAAAGGGCTAAATAAAAAGGGCCAAGGACATTAGAACTCATTGTTTTCATAATATCTTTTAAGAATAATGTTCTGATAAGGAAAATTCCCAATATAGTACTATGGAAATATTACAGAACTTATTAGTCCCTGATAGTGTAACGCAAAGAGTTAAAGGCGTATGGGTCGACAACTACAAGATTAAATGTGGGAGCAGAGAAAATGGTCTCAGGAGTAATGATGATTTTCAAAGAAATGTTGGGCTTGTCTCGATGTTGAAATAAATCCATCTATGATACCATGTGCATGTATTATAGAAATAAATGAAAAACAAAGAAGCCATGCGGAAATATAGTCAAGCTTTGTGAGACATGAGTAGGTATGGGGAGTCTCAGTGGAGTGTGCAGGTGGACTAAGATTAAATTCTTATCATGGAGAGTCACTTAGTGAGATGGTGAAGTGAATGAAGCCCATTCTTCTGTTTTAATGTAGTAACAAAATTTGTAAAAAGTGATGCAACAGAAGAATGGAGTGTCATGCTAGGAGTACACTCTCGAGTAGTGTGGATGGCGACAGAGGCAACATTGAGCTCAATGTAGCACAAGAACAAAACTTAGAATGTCCATTGAGCTACTGGGGAATACACCATCGTTGTGGATGTTCTTAGGTGAGTTGAGTAGAGGTGTGCGAGTATTGTGCTGTGAGTGAAGCGCACAGAGATAGAGAGGTTGAACCACCTGAGAGGACTTTGTCTATTAGTGTAGCAAAAGCAACAAGAGTGTTGTGTGGAGAATGGCAAGGGTAGTGCTGAAGATAATTCAGTGCATATCCCTTGATAGTGAAGGCAGAGCACAGAGGAAGTGTTGTTGAGAGTAGCAAGAGGAGATCTACTGCAAGTGAGTACAGAAAGAAGAGTGCATAAGTTGAATCTACAGACAACCATTTATTGGTATTTTATTTGTATAATTGTATGCCTATGTTTTTAATTTTGAAAATTTTATGAAATAGTATAACAGTGGAAAGGGTGGGTTGGTGCCTATGGGCAAGTGGTTATTTCTAGCTAGAGGTAGGTTGGTGCCTCTTATGAGTGGGTGCTCACAAACAAACATATGTAATTAAGTGGGTGCTTAATTTACATCATAAAACAAACAACAAATTGGTGGTGTTTTCCCTATGGGTTTCCATGTGAAAAAAATTATCTCAAATGTGTGTTGCTCATGTGATTGTTATTTGAATATGTGTGTCTGAAATATTATTGGTTCATTGTCTTGTGAATGAATGCTCTCACAAGTTAAAGAGCATACGAAGGGACTAAGCATAGTAAGAAAAAGGAAAAAGAGTTTCTTAATCACTGATTCACCTTCGGCCCCCCTCTCAGCAATTCGTTATTCCAATAATTGGTATCAGAGCTTATGTTCCTTCAGCAATAGTTTAAACATTGGAAGGTAGATCTATAAGGAATTATGTCTAGGTAAGAGATTCAAGAAGCTTACTCAAGTAGAGTACGAGTCTTTGATGGTACCAACTATGATTTTTGGAAAGTGAGAATCAAAAAATATCTTGTGTCCCTATGAGTAGTTGTTTGGACTTTAATACTAGTAGACTACAATGTCCTTGATATTCCTCCCAGTAATGCAAATGGAAAAAAATTATATGTGAGCAATGGTAAAGCCAAATATGCCATTATCACTGGTCTTAGTCAATCAAAACTTGTAAAAATTATGCATTATAATTCTGATAATGATATGTGGGTAAAAATTAACAAGTGTCATGAAGGAGATGACAAAGTCAAGCAAGCGAAACTTTAGACTTTCAGAATGAGGTTTGAAAGCTTGAAAATGAATGAGAATGAAAGCATAACTGAATACGTCCTCAGAGTTGGTGAAGTGATTAATATGATTAGAGGAATTGGTGAAGAAGTCAAGGAAGAGATGATCGTTCATAAAACATTAAGATCTCTACCTAGGAAGTTCAATGCCAAAATATCAGCTATTGAGTAAATGGCTAATTTAAAAGATCTCGAGATGGATCAGTGGCATGGTACTCTCACAACCTTTGATATGGGAGTACTAATAGAAAAGTCTAAACCAAAGGAAGCTACATTCAAAGTATCCAGAAAGGGAAAGGAGCACAAAGATCATCAAGATTGCTCCAACTGTGAATCTGATGAGGAGTTGGCTCAACTAGCCATAAAACTGAAGCACGGCTTAGGAAAATATAAAGGGAAGTTTCCTTTAAGTGTTTTGACTGTGGAAGAGTTGGACATTTCTCTTCCAGTTTGACTTATAAATAAAAGGCTAAAAGGGAATAGGACTTGAAATTTGGAAACAAGTCTTAGATACATCAGAAGAAAAACCCCTATAAGAAGAAGGGGTTCTACTCCAAAGAAGATAACTCAGCATCAGAGTCAGATTGTGAAGACCCATTAGAGAATGGGTCAGGTAACTATCTTCTTATGGCCTTTGAAATAGACTCCAAGAAACAAGGTAGTATGGATTTTGAAGAGGGGGAAGAAGCTGTAGTAGGCATTGAAGGGGAACATATCAGTGCCCTCAATGAATTAAAGAAAGCAAGGAAGAAGAATAAGCAGTTGAAGGAACAATTACAGCGTGCGGAGGAAGGTATGTATGACTCTAATAATGAGGAGTACGCTTATCAAAAATAAAAGCTTGAAGAATCTATCAAGAGAAACGACATTCTAGTGCTTTTACTGAAATAAAATCAAGGAAATGATGAGGGACAGGAAGAGCAGAACAAGCAGTTGAAATTGGAGGTGCTCAAGTTAAAAAAGGAGACGAGCTCACAGATATATGCAAAGATGATGTTCTATCTTTGAAAGTAGAGTTGGAAGACCTGATTGAAGAATGGTAAGATAACTATTAGAGTCTTGAAGTACAGGTTGTCTCTCTGAGAACTAAACTTGAGAAAACAAACACTGAAAAGGGGACAAAGAAGAGATCGTCAATGGAGAATGAGGCAATCAACTAGACGATGAAGGCTAAGTTATTTTAGAGGTACATAAGTTATTTTAGAGTTATATGATAGTAAAGTTGAATTTTCATATTTTTATAGATGCTTTAAAATATGTTATGATGAGCAACAAAATGCTTATATATATGATAGAAAGATTGTAGTTGATATCGTTTACTTTATGAAAGTAAAAGTTTTCATAAACTTAATAATTTTATCTTTTTCAATTTTACAAAAGCCTTCATATGTGTGTTCTTCGATATGAGTAATGAAATGTTAATTTTATTTTGATATATACACAGGAATGATTAAAATATTGAAGTAGTTTATATCGTCCAGGTTACGGCAAATAAAATAAGATTTTATGTATTTTAACTTTTTAAAAAGTGTGCATATCACAAGTTGAGTTATTTTAGAGATGTATTATAGTAAATTCACTTTTTCATAACTTTTATAGTTTAAAAAAAATTATACATGTCTTTTTTCTTGAGGATGAGTAATGAAATGTTGATTTTATATATACGAATCATAGAAAGATTGAATTACTTTATGAAAACAATGTTTTAAGAGGGTGTTTTATGAAAACACTGTGTTAAGAGGGTGTTTTATTCTTCAACATGAGTAATGGAGTGCTGATTTTATATATACGAATGATAGAAAGATTCGTTTTAAAGCAAATGAAATGAAATTTTGTGTACTGTAACTTGTACAAAGAAGGCCTCTATTACAAGTTGAGTTATTTTTAGAGGTATATGACAGCAAAGTTAGTTTTCCATAATTTTTTAAGTTTTTTATTGCATTTGATAGATGCTTTCAATTTTAATATACATATAACCCGGATGCCGGTGTTTTAATGCCACATTAATGGAAGGACTCTTTTGCGTCGGCGTCTCGTCCTGCAGGTGGCAGGATCGCACACTTCTCCATGCCTTCCCTTGGATAAAGCAAGTTCACATAGGGTACTTGCTGATCACTTGGCATTCCGAATTTACTGCTCCATTCGATCGAGAAAATTCGCCTGAGGTTTTACTTATGGGGTCGTCGGCTCTCTCATATATCATTTCCCCTGGCCTTCTTGCATTAGCTTGCTTTAGACTCTGTATGCCTGTAGCGCTTCGGATGCAACCTTAAATGTCTGTTTTCTGAATTGTAAGTGGCTCCCTTACTTCGCCACCTGCTTTCCTTTGACCTGCTTCAATTCTCCTGCAAGCTTTCTGTGCATTTTGATAATGGTGCGCCAATGTGCCCGCAGTCGCGATGGTGGTAGGCGTGGAGGTCATGGGCAATCTCACCATGCCCCTTCGCCTGATATCCCTATGGCTCCTGTGTCCCCTCCCTCAGCAATTCCGCAACAGAACAATTCTGGTGGTATGCCCTTCCTGACCACCCATTTCAAATTTCAAAATCGTCTCAACAAACATGTTCTCTCAGCCAACATCACTGTCATCTGTGTGGAGGAAGAAGCTCGACACTTCTGTGCATACCTCGGCGACACTGTCTCAGGGTGGCCATGGAAGGAAGCAGCATGGAGAAGACGTGGGCAATGTGTTCAATTACAATGATGTGCAGGCAGAGGGAAATGTCCCTGAGGGCATCAAGCCACCTGACAGCAAACTCCAGGGAGTCTTGGGCTCTGTTGACCCGACGAGTTGTTCCTGTGGCATCCGACGTTCGGCGGCTCTTCCAAGTGGCAGCAGTTTGGATGCTGAGGATACAGTGGGCAATCTTTTGGTGGGAAATGCTTGGCAGGTGGTGGAGGAAGTTAAGGACCATGACACGATCGTTTGATGCCTCCTGAGCCCTGTTTGCTTTCCCAGCTTTTCTCTCTGCTCTCCAGGTCATTGTGTTATGTTTATTTGGTTTTGATAATGTCTTTTTGCAACGGGTCTTCGGTTCTGTAGTTGTTTTTTCCTCTGGGTATCTGGTCAGTATAGATAGCATGGTTACAACCCTCCATCTGACCTCTCTATGGTTTTCCAACATGCTCAGTGCTCAATGTATGGTTTCTTAGAATTTTGTATCTGGTTTTCCCATCCTTGGGATAGTCTGGATGTGCTAATGGACAGTTTCAGCTCTGCTCTGAGGTCTCGACCTCCTTGTAAATATATTTTTATTTTCTTTTAATAGAATTAGTATTTATTGAGAAAAAAAATTATTTAAATAACATATAAAATGTATCTTTTTATTAATAATTATGTATTAAAATAATGTATTTGTTTTATTGATAATTATGTTATTTTATATGGAGTAGTGATAATGTTATATATTCGAAGTAAACATATCCAATTCTTCTAATTTTATATTTTCATTTCACTTTGTTTATGCCTTTCGTTTTTATATGGACAATATACTATTGCAAAAATAGGTCTAAACAATTTCAATGAGTTTAAACAATTTCAATGAGTTTACTCTTCTTAAAGAAAAATATAGAAACTGATAAAGTTAATTTTTTTCAAAATTCTATTTCCTAACAGTATTAGGAAAATATTAAATTTTTAGAGTATAATATCAAGTTGATTTCATGTTCATAAAATTTCAAGATATTTTATTATGATACCACTGATTAATACGAATAATATTATTGATTACGTAAATTTGCAATTCGCTGATCGAAGGGACTACCTTTTATAATCATACAACTTTCCAATTCATCCTCATCATCTGTATATTTTATTAGCAGCTATCGTGGATTATATTTGTAAGGTTTGTTTTTGGCGTCCTTATACAATATCTTGCAGTGGATTTGGGATTCGTCACAGGTCTGTCCAGAGACCCAGTCTCAATTTCCTCTATTAGACAATTATATGAGCTCATATTTTCCTAATAAAGTATTATCCTAAACCATGAAACTGCTAGCATCACAGATAAACATCTGTCCCAACACTACAAGGAAGAGTATCCAAGGAAATTAACTTATGTCTTATGGCTGCTATCAGAATTGGCTGTTACTACAGCAGATATTCCTGAAGGTTAGCATAATGTGTTCTGTAAATATCTTCCAGTTTGATTTTCGGTTTTAAATTGAAGACACTTGTGATGTAACTCTTTAATGAACATATTGATAATTAATTTCTCATTTACCTACCATGCTGCTGCACTGCACTTATGGCAGTTGTTGCAACTGTTCTTGCTTTTAATTGTTGGAATATGTAATACTTATTTTTCTTAGTTGTGATTATTTTTTCTCTTAGATTTGTGTGTCTTAGATTTGTGTGTCATTTGTGTATCGTGGAGACAATACTTCCTGTATATATGTAATATCATATTTGATTAATGATATAGATAGTTTTCCTTATGGAAATTTAATATGGTATGAGAGACCCTGAGGGCCTAGCCCGTCTTGGGCTGAGGGGAAACAAAATGTTCATTAAATGTTTGATTTTTGGTTTGTCCATTTATTTAGGCCAAGCTTGGTGAAGTGTGGATGACATTGGATAATTTGAGAGCCAATCGGTGGAGTTCTTACTAGACAATGGAGAATTCCAGTGTGTTAATGTGTGGCGCCGTGTGTGGAATAGTCGTCCTCTGCAAATTAGCCACGACAACCATCTGCCCATGCAAATTAACAGCATGTTGTGAGCATGAATTGGTGTTGCATGTGACAATGGTGCTGAAAGCAACAATTTTAGAGCCCAGAACATTTCGCTCTTGTGGCAACTTGGTTGCAAGCGTGTTCTCGTCGCGTTATGGTCATGTTATTTCTTCCTCTGTCATATGAGAAACGACTTAGTGGAGAAACAACCTTGAGGCATTTTCTTTAAGAAGAGGAGGCATCAAAAATGAGGAAGTTCATGTTTGTGCATCGGAGGTAGAGGTATGGCCTGCCTAGCAGATCATGGTAGCAGAGGTCGATCCATCAAATTAACTGCACGATTCGTGGTGTGTCTGCGAGTTGGAGAGTGAGATCCACTGGAGTAGCGTGTCGATGTGTGGAGTTGCCTACAAGGATGCTAAGGATTCTGCCTGCAAAGGAGTTTGCGGTGCGTGGGTGACCCACTGCGAGTCGCAACCCCATGATGTACAAAGGTTATTGAATCATTTTCAGGAAACGAAACACAGAGATTGCAGCCTCCAACTCAAGGAGGGTAATGGATTATTTAGGTAGAGGAGATCCAATGTAGGTTGTTATGAGGCGAGACACACAACTTCGATTTCCCTCGGGCGGTAATACTTTCTCATAAGGTTGTGATATGCTTTCCATGTTCAAGGAGGTTCCTCTGATTACAAGTTCGATCATTTGTAGTTATGATTCATCGCTGACTGGTAAGGGCATTGGGCACCTTATTCGCAAAGGAACCGAATGGAAATATTTGTCATCAGTATCATTGAAATCCTCTTTAGAGCCATGGGCTTCCTCGTGAAGTTTGCACCCTTTATGTATAGTCTTTGGATCACATTGTGTGCTTGATAAGTCCATCTAGATGGATGCCACTTTGTTGTATGAATTCCAGCCATCTAACGATATTGATGAGAAAATTAATGAAGGGATAGAAAGGAAAAATGCATGAGGGCATATGGGGGAGAGAGATTGGCTGTGGGCATGTCTACATATGCTGCAGGAGAAGGTATACACATTCCCCACCTACGCGAGGCTCACAAAAGCAGAGATCAGCGAATGATAAACAACATTTATCTGAATCGCAATCTGGCTTAGAAACCGAATCATTTGCTACCAAATTATTGATTGTTGACCTGTACCAGAACCAGCACTTTGTGTGCTTGATTGTTGACCTAGATTGTCGTTGATGTCAATATGGCAATAGTCTAGGATACTAAATGATGATATGAAGCCAAGGAGAAGTAGAGAAGATCCGTGAAGAAATAGGAGCAAGAAGCCAAGGAGCAAATCCATTAGGGAAGCCATCAAAATAGGTCATTGGAAGCCATGAGAAGAAAAGAGGAACACATCAGCAGAGGAGCATAAATAGAGTAATCGGAGGTCACAAGAAGATAAGCCACAGGATCAACAACCAGTGGAAGAGCGAAAGAGTGAGGAGAAGCCATAGGAAAGTCAAGCCATGAGTATTGCAGAGTATCAAAGGAGTTAACAGAGGAGCCATATCAAAGATATCACATGCGATATCAAAAGGAAGGACGGACCAAGACAATGAAAATTAGAGCAGAGAAAAGCAGAAGAGTATATAATATCGGCATAAATCATATCGGCGTGTTCTATTATGTGCCACTACCCAAAAACCCCTGATGTGATATAATACATGCAAACCCGAACAGATTATAGTAAGAACCCTTAATATGACATCGCATCCGCCATACCACAAGTGTGTAAAGCCTTGACACGTTAAAACTTCGATTGTAATAAGTATGTAGACCCACTGCACGATTATAATACGTCCTATTGAAATATCGCATCTCTCAAATCGCAAAGTTCAAAAGGGTTGACACCAGCGGACTGCCGATTGCGATATAAGTTGTGGACCGAATTGAGTTATAAAAAGAAGCTTATTGGAATATCGCATCCATCGCATATCGCAAGTCTTGAAGAAATGTAACAATTTAAATCCGCCGATTGCGATAAAGTTGTGGACCCAATGGATTCATCAAAATCAGGTTAATATGACATTGCATCCAGTAGGGGCAATCGGCCATTGGCTATGTTATAGGAACGACTTGTAAAAGACCTTCAAAAGTTGCGATTGTGATTAAAGGAATGACATGGCATGCGGATCTCCAATATGGAATTAATGTGTCCTTTGAGTATTGGCGAATTTGAAGAGATAGAGGAAGCCAAAGAGTGAGTGCAGAGGAAGCCAAAAGATCAAGCGAGCGAAGAGGAAGCGAGTGGAAAAGAAGCCAAAGGTCAGGGTATCAGGCATATAAAAGAGAGAACAAGGAAAGTTTACAAGTTTGTGAACTGGAAGAAAGGAAGAAGCGGTAGGTCCAGCAAGACAGGAGGAAGCCAAAGGTCTAGCAGGACAGGAGGAAGCTGAAGGTCCAAAAGGACAGGAGGAAGTCGATGGACAAGCAACTCTGTTGATCGGGCTAACCTTTGAAAGGCTGAGACCAGTGATGAATTTATGAGAGTTGGAAGGATTGGTGTCCTTGGAGTTGCTGCTCCTAAATCCAAGGTTGGTGCCTTGACAAAATAGATTTAGACAGTTTACAACAAAGGGTTGGAGCCCTTAGGGTTGGTGCCCCAGAACTGGAAGGATTAGTGTCTTGGGAGTTGGTGCTCCTAAATACAAGGTTGGTGCCTTGACAAGATAGGGTTGGTGCCCTGGAGGTTGGAGCCTCACAAAATGTCCAAGTTGGTGCTTGGAAAATGATTGGAGCCTGATATACATTGTATCTGTTTTATTGTAAATATTATATTAATAAGAGCATTTATTCCTGTTGTTCATTTTGTGTTTTAAATATAAATGTTTTAATTGGTAAAAATAACAATTGAAAAGAAATACTGGTTCACCCCCCACTCAGTATTTCCAACAATTGGTATCAGAGCCAGTACCTTCATTCAAAGCCTAATAGCTTGAAGGTTGACCTTTAGAACACAAATGGCGAAGCTAAGGAAGAAAGTCTCCAATCCTCCTAAAGCTGAGTCTCCGTCTACCATTGAAATTGAAGATAATCAATTTGAGAAGGATCCATGGCTCAATGGAAACTTTAATATATGGGAAGAAAGAATGAGGAATTTCTTAAAGACTCAAGGGATTGAAATCTGGAAATCAGTGATTGTTGATAGCATGATGGATGGAAAATCCAAGGAGTACAATACAAAAGAAATGAAGACAATCTTGAATGGGCTACCTGATTCTATAAAGAACAACTTAAGAGAATGTTCATCAACAAAGGTAATATGGGACAAAATTCATGACCTTCACTCAAAAGGAGCATTGACCATGACCATTAGTCAAGAAGATGATGGAAACCAAGAAGAAAATACATAACCCATCATAGAAGCTAAAAATCAGAAAGATGACATCAAGGCTAAAGAAGACCTAGAAGATGAAGAGAATGAAAAAGATTTTGTAGAGGATCTCCTCGCTCAACTTACAGCTACCATGGAAGAGATTTTCAATTTGAAAAAGGAAAACAAGGAACTTAAGAAGAAAGCACTAGCTAGTGACCAAGACCAAACAAGGAAGAAAGTTGACCTTGTCAAGCTTCAATTACAAGAAAGGGATGAAGAGCTTGCCAAGCTTAAGAAGGAATTTCATCAAAGCAAAATAAAGCATCATGAAGTCATATCCATGACAAATCAATTGGATAAAGCAAAGAAATGGGAATATACCTTGTCAAGTCAACTTGAACAAAGGCACAAAAGCTTAACAAACTTGAAGAAGAGATTGGTTAGTACAAGGTAGAGGTATCCTGTCTCAAATCTCAACTACAAGAAGCAAGAAAGTTAGCACAAGGAGCTGAAAAGACAATGAAATCATTGGCAATCATAGAAGAATAGGTCGATGAAGCAGAAAAGGAGAGAAACACCATGATTTGTCAACTAAAAGCAAAGGATGAAGAAATCTTGAAATTTAAATCTAACATCAAACTTCTCAAGGTCGAAACATGTAAAGCTACAAGGATCAAGGAAGAAATGGAGAGTAGTCTAGAAAAGGAAAATGAAGAAATCTTCAAAATGATGTCAGATATCATCTCCCTTAAAATAGAAGAAAACGAAGCTACTCATATCAAGGAAGAAACTGAGAAACAACTTGCTAAGAAGAATAATGATTGTGAAAGATTGGAAGAAGAGATTGTCTTCCTTGGGAAAAAGGTTGAAGGGATGGAAAAAACCTTGAAGAGCTCTGAAGCCTTGGATGACATGCTCATCCATCAAATATGTCCATTTGATAAATCAGGTCTTGGGTATGCAGGTGAATCCTCAAGCAAAAATGATAATGCTTCAAAGCAAAGGCAAGGAGAAAAATCATGGAAACTATGGAAGAAATCCTGCTCCAAGAAGAAATGTAGATAATGTCAAGGATGCGAGAAGCAATGGTTATCATTAAAGGACCTCAAGGCAGAAAGACTTCAGAAGTACATCAAGGAAATCTCTATCTCTCAGGTACCAAATTTTATTTCTTGATTATTGTTATTCTTGTACGAACTTTGGGCACATGGCAAAAGATTGTAGAGCATATCATAAAGATAGATATTATGGTCCCCAACAATCCCCAAGGAACAATTTTGCAGGAAGAAATCATGAATTCTTATTCATGAAGAATGTAGAATGCTTCAAGTGTCATAACATTGGTCATATGGCACATGATTGTAACTTAACTTGGGCTCTTACACAAGCTATAACCATGCAAAAGAAGAAAGTTACAAAAGTATGGAGAAGGAAGCAAATACAATCCGAAAGTCCCTTGAACTCTCCAACCAACAACACATGTTGTTGACCTGACCTTCGACAATCTGAGGATTTGATAGGAAGAATCTACCAAAAGAGATGCTGCATACAATTAGGGGGGGCCTATGATTCATGATCATTATTACAGAAGGTTATGTCTCAACTCAGGGATTTAATGCGAGAATAGGTAAAATATGGACACAAATAGAGGCAACCTTAAAACAAACAGATACATCTCGGAATGGAGCATGAAGCAAGAGAAGTTGGCAGCATATAACAAAATTGAAGCATTGCAAAAGGATGCAAATCAGTAAAAAGAATTTAAAAGATAGTCATAGATTGGATATAAAATTAGAGATAACTTGCAAATATTTTTTACAAGAACACAAGGAAAAGATGGCTCATCAAAAAGGCTATAGAAAGGAGAAGCATAGAGATACAAAGGAACTTGGATCTAAAGAAAGATAGTAATTTTAGTGGCACTTTTTTCTTGATTCGGACTATGAGGGCCTCTTAATTCTGATTGTGGAAACAACAAAATATGGATTGAAGCATAAAAACCTGGACTTGAACATTTGGTGTGTGGCTGTTTGCAATATGTTTGAAGGCATTGAAGTGGAGCATCTTTAATCATTGTTGAAGCCATGATAAAATAGTTTTGAAACATGAAGAAGGGATAATGTGCTAATTGATGATAAAGCATCAATCCTTCTATCTTGAGTAAAAAGAAGAGCACTCCTTTGCCATTGATGTCAAAGGAGGAGAGAAGAAGAATATTGCCATCAATGACAAAGGGGGAAATTGTCGACCTAGATTGTCATTGATGTCAATATGGCAATATTCTAGGATACTAAATGATGATATGAAGCCAAGGAGAAGTAGAGCAGATCCGTGAAGAAACAAGAGGAAGAAGCCAAGGAGCAAATCCATCAGGGAAGCCATCACAAGAGGTCATTGGAAGCCACGAGAAGCAAAGAGGAACACATCAGCAGAGGAGCATAAATAGAGTCATCGGAGGTCACATGAAGATAAGCCACATGATCAACAACCATCAGAAGAGCGGAAGAGTGAGGAGAAGCCACAAGAAAGTTAAGCCATGAGTATTGTAGAGTATCAGAGGAGTTAACAGAGGAGCCATATCAAAGATATCGCATGAGATATCGAAAGGAGCGACAGACCAAGACAATGTAGATTAGAGCAAAGAAGAGCGGAGGAGTATATAATATCGGCAGAAATCATATTGGCATGTTTTATTATGTGCCACTACCCAAAAACCCCCGATGCGATATAATACATGCAGACCTGAACATGTTATAGTAACAACCCTTAATAGCACATCGCATTCGCCATACCGCAAGTGTTTAAAACCTTGTCACGTTAAAACTCTAATTGCGATACATATGCGAACCCGTTGCACCATTATAATACGTCCTATTGAAGTATCACATCCATCAAATCGAAAAGTTCAAAAGGCTTGACACCGCCGTACTTCTGATTGCGATATAAGTTATGGACCCGATTGAGTTATCAAAGAGGCTTATTGGAATATTGCATCCATCACATATCGCAAGTCTTGAAGAAATGTAACAATTGAAATCTGTCGATTGTGATAAAGTTGTGGACCCGATGGATTCATTAAAAATAGGTAAATATAATATTGCATCCAGTAGGCACAATCAACCATCGACTATGTTATAGGCATGACTTGTAAAAGACCTCCAGAAGCTGTGATTGTGATTAAAGGAATGAGACGGCATGTGAATCTCCAATATGGAATTAATGCATCCTTTGAGTATTGGTGAATTCGAAGAGACAGAGGAAGCCGAAGAGTGAGCGCAGAGGAAGTCGAAAGATCAAGTGAGCAAAGAGGAAGCAAGAAAAAAGGAAGCCAAAGGTCAAGGGTATCAGGCATATAAATAGAGAACAAGGAAAGTTTAGAAGTTTGTGAACTAGAAGAAAGGAAGAAGCGGTAGGTCTAGTAGGACAGGAGGAAGTTGACGAACGAGCAACTTTGTTGATTGGGCTAACCTTTGTGTTGGGTTGTGTTATATTCTTTCCACGACTAACCCACATAGTGAACCGGGGGGTTAGAGGGGGGGTGGCAGCCCCCCGTGTCCAGGGGGTTTGAGGGGGGTAGGTAGCCCCCTTCTACGGGGTCCAGGGCAGTGCCCCAGGAAATTTTTTTTGGACCCTATATTAGGTCGGGCAAACCTACCTATGGTTTTCGGTCCATGGTTTTGGACGCGATGATTTTTGGTCCATGGTATTGGATGCTTCATCATCTATAATTATGTATTGTAACATTGAAAGGAACATAATGAAAAATCAAGCTGGTAGTACGGTTTTGGGATCCAGGGGAAAATCTCTATGTGTATGTGTTTTATGTGTTATGCTCTCGCATTGTTTATTTTATGTGTTTTAGAATTCGTATGCAGGGAATTTCTGTACGGGGTTAAAACCTACATTTCGTATTATAGTTGTTTTGGCTTCAAGGGGACGCCTTTGTTGCTGAGGGGTTTCGCTCGGGCCTGTGGTAGACCCTGTTCAGTGG
>APFE030168168.1:58781-79182 GCA_000404065.3 Pinus taeda
ACAAGAAGAGGAAGAGGACATGTCACATGTTCCATATGCAAGTGCAGTTGGTAGCTTATGTATGCAATGGTCTGTACTAGACCAGACATTGCACATGCAGTGGGAGTATTGAGCAGGTTTATGTCAAAACCAGGGAAGGAGCACTGGACAGCAGTGAAGCGGGTTTTCAGGTATTTGCGTTGCACTAGTGATTATGGTTTGTGCTACCAAGGAAGACTAGGATTGGACAGAGTGTTGGATATCCGTGGCTTTTTTGATGCAGACTGGCTGGGCTGGAGATCTAGATCAAAGAAGATCTAAAAGTGGGTATGTGTTTAACCTATTTGGAGGTGTAGTTAGTTGGATGAGTAAGAAACAATCTGTAGTGGCACTATCAACTACAGAGGCAGAATACATGGTGGCCACTCATGCAAGAAAGGAAGCAGTTTGGTTGCAGATATCGTTTTCAAGTATGGGGTTAGTACAGGGATCTATAAGGATAGATTGTGATATCCAAAGTGCAATTTTCTTGGCAAAGAACCCTGCTTACCATTCAAAGACAAAGCACATTGATGTTCAGTATCACTTTGTGACGGATATGATAGAAGACAAAAAGGTGTTGGTGGTAAAGGTGGACACTTTGAAGAATATTGTAGATGCATTGAAAAAATCTGTGAGCTCTGAGAACTTCTCTGTTCTCTTGGTGTAGGAAAACAATGGGCATTTCAGGGCTGGAAAAATGACTAATCTCTCCTATGGCCCCCCTTGTGGAAAGAAAACAACAAGTGGGAGAATTTTGGGTTGTGTTATATTCTTTCCACGACTAACCCATGTAGTGACCCGGGGGGTTAGAGGGGGGCCGGCAACCCCCCCTATCCGGGGGGTTTGAGGGGGGTGAGTAGCCCCCCTCTATGAGGTCCAGGGAAGTGCCCTAGGAAAAAAAAAATTGGACCCTATATTAGGTTGGGCGAACCTACCTATGATTTTTGGTCCATGGTTTTGGACGCAATGATTTTCGGTCCATGGTATTGGATTCTTCGACATGTATAAATATGTATTGTAACATTGAAAGGAACATAATGAAAAATCAAGCTGGTAGTAAGGTTTTGGGATCTAGGGGAAAATCTCTGTGTGTATGTGTTTTATGTGTTATGCTCTCGCATTGTTTATTTTATGTGTTTTAGAATTCATATGCAGGTAATTTATGTACCGGGCTAAAACCTACACTTTGGAAGGCTCAAACCAGTGATGAATTAATCAGAGTTGGAAGGATTGGTGTCCTTGGAATTGCTGCTCCTAAATCCAAGGTTGGTGACTTGACAAAACAGATCCAGACAGTTTACAGTAGAGGGTTGGAGCCCTTGGGGTTGGTGCCTCAGAATTGGAAGGATTGGTGTCCTGGGAGTTGGTGCTCCTAAATCCAAGGTTGGTGCCTTGAAAAGACAGGGTTGGTGCCCTGGAGGTTGAAGCCTCACAAAAGGTTCAAGTTGGTTCTTGGAAACAGATTGGAACCTTATATACATTGTATCTGTTTTATTGTAAAGATTATATTAATAAGAGCATTTATTTCTGTTGTTCATTTTGTGTTTGAAATATAAATTTTTTAACTGGTAAAAATAACAATTGAAAAGAAACTCTGATTCACCCCCCCTCTCAGTATTTCCAACATTGATAAGTCCATCTAGAAGGATGGCACTTTGTTGTATGAATTCCAATCGTCTAATGATATTTATGAAAAAATTAATAAAGGGATAGAAATGGAAGAATGCATGAGTGCATATGGGGGAGAGATATTGGCTATGGGCATATCTACATATGCTGTAGGAGAAGGTATACACTTTCCCCACCTACGCAAGGCTCACAAAAGCAGAGATCAGTGAATGATAAATGAAATTTATGTGAATCGAAATGAGGCTTAGCATCTGAATCATTTTCTACCTAATTATTGATTATTGAACCGTGCCAGAACCAGAGCTAGAGTGGAGCGAGTGTGAAGCACAATGTCATGTGCGCTCTACCAGTTCATAGATTCTTCTGTTTATTGCGTTAAATATGATTTTGATCTTGTGAACATATATCATTTGAGAGTGGATTGTATATTCATCACATGGTACCTTGACTCTGACCTTGATTTTGATGTATGTGTTTCATTTAAAAATGCACTAAATTAAAGATGGTTGAAGAAATTGGGTGTTTGTTGTGACATTTAGTTTGGCAAACTATTGTCACTAGTTTTATTCTATGTTGGAAGTAGCCGTTCCAACAATAGACAAATTTATTTGCAGGAACGATTAACCACCAGATATAATGAAGACATAACACTAAATATGATAACATCAAATATCGGAGGATGATGGACAATCGAGTTTTTGTGAATTAGTGTGAGTTTATGGAATAAGCTCATGTTGTAGTATGTGTCACATACATTTATTAGTATTAAAGTATAACATTTTTTGTAGTGGTCTTTGTAAAGTATGTACCTGGTAACTCCAAGTGCTCAAGTGTGAAATGTAAGCCTAATAAGGGATGTGTACCCCCATATAGTTCGTGGGAATCTTAAAACCACTTTGCATTTGTAGTGTCAATTTGTGGTAAGCCAGAAACCACGTGTTAAAGTGAAGTGGGATAGAGATTTTTGTTTGCATGGTCTAGGGTTAGCCGAGAAAACTCTCGGCCTAGTGTTGTGAGTATCAACAACCCCCCCTTTTTATTAGTGTTAGTAATAACATTAATAAATGGGGAATCTTTCAAAAAATAAAATCTTATCATTTAATGTTGCCTTTTTGTTTTTAGAATAAAACAAGATGTAAAAGTGGAACTTGCTAAAACATGGAAATTTACCTTTTCATACTCCAAGAGCATAAAACTTCACAAACTATGAGTTTCCTTATAAAAAGCGCTAGATGACCATAAGGGCTAATAAGAAATTTATAACGAAAGGTCACAAACATTAATGAAAACCTTGAAAAACCCGCTTTAAAAAACATTATTCTAGCATCGCAAAAGGTTACAGCGAGCATCCCTTATAAAAATCACTCCTTAAAAATGCGATCCGCGAGAATGCGAGATCATAAAGCTTATAACCTCATCGCATCGCAGATTCCAATACTGCGACACTACTTTATGTAACATAACCAAATATCACGAAATGTGATAGCATCTCGCAAGTCGCATATCGCAGCAACTCATGTAATGATGGTTTTTAACAAGAGTAGGTTTTGTGATATAGCGATCTGCGATATTGCAAAGCAAATCGCAAAATCACTTTTATTGCAATTCGAAGCACTCAGGGTTCTAGGAAAATACTTTCTGGCGTTGAATGCAGAGTTATGAACATTAAAGTTTAGAATAATGGTTCATTAGTGGTCATTTATTAAAAACCATTTGGATCGGTGAAAAGGGCCATTTGACACAAGTTGATACCTTTTGATATGATTTAGAATTAGAGACCCTACATCACCTTATTTTCGTCCCTCTATTTATTATTCCTATATTCACTATCATCTTTATTATATTTTTTCTCTCTACTTGTAACCTTCAGGAAGAACACACAAAGCATAATACACGAATAAATGAGGAGGAAAGGTGAGGCTCCTGCGTCTGAGAAGATAGAAATGACCCCATTATTCAAAGACACTACCTGTAGTTGAGGCGCAAGGATATCTATGTGGGAAGCTATGTATCAGTTGTTGGAGGATGAACAACCGAGAATTATGGAAGTTACAATTACAACGGATGGATGTGGCTCTTCTTAAGCATCCCTAACTAAAATTGCATGCTCGCTTCTACACCACATTGCTGCAAGGCCAAAGATACTCCCCTACACTGACATGGTGAAATGGATTATAGATCACACAGATATATCCAACAAAGAGTTCAAGGCGAAAAGCCAAGAGGTCATGGGTTCATTCACTCCAAACAATTTGAGGCATATGTACCACTTACCAGAACCCCAGGCTAGCTACAACAAGCAATTTGTTGAGAAGTTCACCAAGGAGAATGAAGACTTGGTATAATGCACAAAGCACTATTCACATAATGAGAAAAGACTAAAAAAAGATAAAAATGGTATGTACGCCATTGGCTCTCTTTATTCTCCTTACTGTTTTTCTGCTGCAATGTTATGTAGACTGTTTGGGAAACCAAACATCAACAAGTTTTCATCAGAATGGTTACCCCTAGTGGATGCAGCTACGAATGCCATAATAATGAATTGGGCTCAAATCCTATCAGACAATTTAACCACTGCAATTTTAGGATATAGAACTAAAAGAAGCTTTGCTTCGATGGTTTACCCTGCATTCTTTTTGAGCGCCTATGTTATGGATGCTATTTGTTTTGTTTCCAAATTTCCTATTATGGGATGGAAGTGGACGATACAAAATCCACTTCCCATTCTGATATATCACAAAGTATTTTGGGAATCCAATTTCATCCCACATTTCTTCAAAAATTGTCACAGAGTTATGCTCCTGATTTATAAAGAGCTCTACAACCGAGATGCCCTAAGGTTTTCCCCAGAAGCTGAAGTGGATATTCTCCCTGTGGCAAGATGGTTTGGAGAAGAATTGTTCACTTATATCAGAGTGTTTGGCAACATTGCTTCAACCCATGTGCTACCTTTTTACGTCCCCGACAAACTAATGGCTAGGGAGATAGCCTATCAGACCTACAACATGGGGTTAATGAGCAAGGTACTGAAAGATTCCAAGAATGCCATTTGGCCCGAGTTTCCTGTAATATGCAGAGCATTTGCATTGCATGACTTAGGTCATGCTTTCAAAGAAGTTGATAATGTATTATGTTTACAACTACCAAAGTTCCCGGGGAGGAAATATGATCCCTTTGGTGTTGTAAGTAATTTTACTACAATGGTTAAAATAAAAGTATTTTCTCATGAATAAGATCCCTTTGATGATGTTTTCTTACAGAAAAACACCTTCAAAGAGGTCCAACATACAACACGAATTGTTTTTTATCAAGAAAGTCTCCAAAATTTTGACAATTATAGAAAGCAGAGGTTATCAAAGGTCCCATTGGACCAATTACGCATCGAACCAATAAGGGAGCCTACTCCCAAGGTTAGCATAAGTGAAGGTTCAAAAGAGAATTCAAAAACAGGTTCTGAAAAAGAATTAGCTAAAAAGTCTGGTGATCAATCCAAGAGTGAACACATCAGAAGCGAGGAGTCAATAAAAGACACAGCCCAATCTACAACAAAGCATGATTAGCAGGCTTTGTCCCACAAACAAGATGAAATTCCCACTCCTCTTACAAAGAAAATAAAGCCACTCGTAATTGATAAAGAATGGGAATGGGAGAATTTTAATAAGATACTTAACACAGAAGAACTGAGCGCAGAGCCATCGACAAATCCAAAAGAGATGACTACGGAGATGGTAATAGAAATGGCTATCAACAATCAGGAAGCAGAGCACATTCCTATCGATCCCTCATCTGATATTGTACTAAGAATAGAGGAAATTCCTCCTCTAGATTTGTTTTATAACCCTCAACATAAATCTGTCATCAGAAGGCAAAGAAAGAAACAAAAGCTAAATTTTGTGCTCGCTCCCGAGGATGAACCTCTGGATGTTCTCTGGAAAGACCCCTTTACAGACCCATCGAAAAATCTCACTAGACTCTCACAGGTAGCAGGTGCTTACACTTCATCAACTATTGATAAGGTAGCAAAGGTTCAATTATTACTTAAAGAAAAAGAAGATAGGATTTTGTTTTTGGAACAACAGTTACAGCAAGTCAGCATCAATCAACAAGTAGAAACACAGTTGGCAAAACTCTAGCAAGACTTCCAGCAAATCCAATTGGCACATTAAAGCTGTTTGGTTGGTAAAGAAAATAAGTTACAGGGTATGATAGAACTGCATAAAGACGATCCCAAAATTGGGGAGTTTATCGCAGAAGCACTTGCTCTCAATTCCCATCTCTTGCAACAAAAATAACTACTATGCCAGAAGATTTCACAATGGAATTCCCATTGCAAAATAAGTTATAATATTACAAATCAAGTCATGGAATTACAACTTGAATATGATTCAATTTTTAAGAAGGTCTCAAACTTCTTGAACTGGCAAAAATCCAAAGAAGGAAAAAAACCAGACATGCCCAGAACTAACGAAACGCACAAGGAAATTTTATTTGCGAAATGGGATTCTTGGCTAGAAGAAGCGGAACAGGCAATGGAAGATGTAGCGACAGTAGCAAACAGTGTCACTGAATGCATAAATGAAAATCTGCACAAGGCCAATTTGGTAGCAGAGACCACCCCGGGCTTCCTTCCAAAAGCACAACAACTTCAAACAGTGTGGAAACAAACAATAGAGGAGAGGGCAAAGGCTATTAAACAGGTAAAAAAATTAAACTAGGAAACATACTAGCAGTACCTGGTAAAACCACATAGCCAATGGATGACCTTGAAGTGCCTCATAACTTCTACCGAGAAGATAGTGCCAGCTCTTGCCAACACCATATTTGTAGGACAGTTAAAAGCTGAAGTCGACCAACCGACACTCTTGAAACTGATGTTGGATATTTGTGATCTAAAGGATCAGATGTAGGATTTATCATAGATACAATTTATTTTTTTATTTTTTCTTAAAATGAGGCAAGTCGTTTAAACCTCCTCATCTATTTTTGTAATATTTGTTTTTAGATTTCATAGAGTAGTATTTAAACCCCTCTCATGCATTTAGAGAGGAGTCGAGAGTTTGATCAAAAACAATTCTTCAGAACGTGCATTCTGCCCCCCAGTGAGGAGGTTTTGATAAAATTAATGGAACGAGATTTATTTTCTATATGAATTTAATATCTGCTATTGAATTGCACTTTTTTACTCTTAGTGGATGTTAAGTGATTTGAAGATAGATCTATATTGCTGCAACTCATGAGTAGAATGCATTACAAATGGTATTTTTATCTCCTAATACTTTTTACTTATGTGTCAAGCAATAAATCATTTTCAGTTATTTATATATGAAAGTTTGAATGTTTAGTTATCATTATCGCACTTTTGTATGGTGATGACTTACTCTTCATGCTGAATATGTGAATGACTCTTATGCAATATATTTCTCATATTTGTTTTGGCTAACTTTTTATATGAAACAATCATTTTTAAATAGATTCTATTCTCATTGTTATTAAATGATCTTCATTATCATTTGCTTTTAGAAATTATTTTAGATCGCATAAGTAAACATTACTCCCAGGATAATTTTAGAATTAGATGTTTTCTTTTATTATAATAGATTGCATATGATAGTTAGAATATAGACTAGACCTAGAACAAGTATTCACCCCATAAAACCCCAAAAAGAAAAACATCATCCTGTTAGTACACACATCATAAATATATTGGGAAACTGGTCCCATCATCCCGAGTTAGAGTCACTATTCGAAACAGAAAAGGAGTTGCATTAAGGTTTGGACCTGGTGGTTATCCCCCTTGTTGGAGACCTGATTTTTCGAGCCTTCAACTTATTTGGTGATAGAGGGAAGGCATGACTATGAATGGCAAGTAAATATACATCTTCATGCAATTCTAAGAGTAAAACTCCCTCACCATCACTCTCAACTTCTCATTCGCATTCCAAATCTTCCATCTCTAAACCAGAAGTTGAAAAGAAAAATACATAGCACAAACTGAAATCCCAAACAAGCCAGATCATTCTTCTTCAGATCCCACCGAGTTACAAACTTTAATTCATAAGTTACAGGGAATTTCTATATCTCAAGAAGAATCTGAGTTATCTCAAGGTAGTGTCACTTCTAATTTGACCTCATCTCAACGACTAACTAGAGCACAAAGTGAAAAGTTAGGAATCCCACCAGTTGAGTTTCCTTTACTGAGTCGTAAGAAAGCTAAGAAAACACCAGCAAAATCTTAGAGTGAGGTACTATCATCATTTTCATCTACCATCCCATCGATATCATCACAAGGTCATTCATCCATCCCTCAACCCCAGATCATGGTTCACACAGGTACATGAGAAACATCCTCCTCTACTCGATCACCTTCAACAACTGCCACACCTCCTCCTACTCATACTCCAATGATGGAAGGAAATCTGCCACCAAGGCCATGGGCCAATCCAGGGGCTATGAGAATCCCTGCACCCTTATCACAATCACGAGCTCATCCTGCGAAATGGCTACCCAAGTTCAATCCTGACAATGGCCAGCTAGCTAAGGAACACATAAATAATTTCATGCTATCCATTAATTTGAATGGAGTAATAGAAGAGGACGTAGTTGTATGATTATTCACCTATACTTTACAAGGAGCGGCAGGATCCTGGTATTTTTCTTTACCAGCAGGCTCCATTAATAACTTGGATACATTTCAGGATCAACTTTTAACAAAATTTGGGGATGATAGGTCAACAACAACTTTAATCAATGACCTCTCCAATTTAAAATCCGAACCAAAGGAACCGATTAAGGATTTCAACTCTCGCTTCAGTAAATTTGTAAACAAAATACCAACAGCGTCTAAGCCTAGCGATGAAGTCCAAAATGAGTGGTATATTTCTACTTTACCGTCAAATTCAACTATCTTCGTAGATAGAGTTTCTAAGCCGACATTAGCAGAAAATATGAAAGAGGTGATAGCTATAGAAAAGCTTATCCTAGCTGTAGAAAAGAAAAACATCATCTTGTTAGTACACACATCATAAATAGATTGGGAAACTGGTCCCATCATCCCCAATCGGAGCCACTATTCCAAACGGAAAAGGAGCTACATTAAGGTCTGGACTAGGTGGTTAACCCCCTAGTTGGAGACCCGATTTTTCGAGCCTTCAATGCCTAGTTGAATCGGGTCTTTGGTGAGCCCTAGTGGCTACAGTTACCCAGTGGAAACATAGGAGCCTTAGTGCTCAAAGTTTCGGAGTCTAGGTGGTCAAGAGTTACATACCTCACTCACAAGAGAAATTTATTTTCTCACTGTGATCAGGTGCTCAGTACTTAGCTCAAAAATTAAATTTCTCAGAAGCTCTCGAAATATCAATGACCGTGTTTGTCATGGTTATACAATCCCAACGCAACTTGTCTCATTGAAAACTAATCTCATGTGAGGAAGATATCTCATTCTATCCTCTTCGTCAAATAGAATAATTTTTGCAAAAATGTACAGTCACTGCACAATCAGTAGTCTGTACTACTGATGTGGAAGATGAATGGGAAAGTCAAAGGGTGGTCAATGGCCTACCAGATTTCGCTAAGTGGCGGATTCCTATTTGTTTCCCGGTTGGTGATTTGGAGTGATTCTATTAGATAAAGGATGGATCAATCATAGGGGACAAGTGGCAAGCCCAGAGGTCGCCATGAGTCCCTCCCCAAAGGTTGGACATATCAATGGCACAGTGGCAAAATTTTGGGCAAGTCAGTGAAGTCGAACCTGTGACCTCACCCACACTAACTCCAAGACTTATCGTTACACCGTCGTTGTGGTTCTTACAAACTAATAGTTTTAGTTTCTATTTAACATGTTATGACTTGGCGGTTGTGGGTTAGGAGGGAGCCAACCTGCAGGCCAAGCCCCTCCAATGTGAAAACAACAACGTAACCCCAATAGTTATTGTTAACACTAGCCAAAAACTATGGCACTTACCATAACTGTGACAATTATTTTGACATGTGACCACACCACTCAGAACCAGCGGTCATCGTTACTATAACCATCAGCTAACCTGGGGGGTAATCCATGTGACCACTACAACATTTAATGCTAACAACTAGCCACAAAATTCGCGTTATTAGTGTTAACTGTGGATTAGTCCATGATTAACACATTATAGTCATTAATTAACTACAGTTTAGTTCGGCGAAGTTTTTGGCGTTCCCTCCAAATTCATTGATTCCTCCAGTTTTAGTGGACTAACTATAGTTCCTCTAGTTTTAGTGGAGGTTTAGTAGGAGAAACAATTTTTGTCATAACCTTTGCAAAAATTTACCAAATCAGGAGAAGGAAAAGATGTTCCTAGATGATTTTGATGTTCTGAGCATATTGGAGCATGTTTCAAGAGTAGTAAAGCATTGTAAACAACAATTTTGCCATAATTGAGCTAATAAAGAGGCCCTAGCCATGGAAGCTGGACCAAGGATATGTAGCCGAGGTTGGGTGAACTTCTTTATCAAAAGATTATGTTAAGTGTTCAATTTCATGGTTTGTTGTACATTTGTTTGTTGTTGTTTTTTCATGTTATTTTCTCATGAACTTAACATAAAACTTGATAAATTTACTTGTTTTCATTCACAAACACCATAAGGAAATATATGTACATGAAGCAATTGATAAGAAAGTATTTTTTAATTCTATAGTTGAAATTAGGACAACAAAACTAACATTCAACAATAGATCAAGTTGGTATCAGAGCAAAGGTTATTTTCTTAATTGCTTGAGTTTTGTCCAAGTAGGGTTTTAATGGTTGCAAATTTGTGATTCTTACAAGGTTAAAGTTGCATAGAGGAGAAGGGAAACTATTGTTTGCAACTCTTGAGGTAATTCCGAAGAAGGAGAGCCACAAGGCCAAAATCTCCACCCAAATTTCCAATTCCATCTGCACTTGAAACACCTCAAGTTTTACCTTCAATTAAGATTCAAGACGTACAAGCAGTACCAGAAGTTGAGCTTGAATCCAAAGCCATCATGTCTGGAGAAAGAGAGGCTGAAGGTATTTCAAAAGAGAAAGCACTCAAGAAATATTTCTATGACTTAACTAAGATGCTTAGATTCCTCTATGATGAGAGAAATACTAGAATGGTTGGAGGGAGTTCTAGGCCCCCACATGGAGAGGGAAGCTCAAGAGATAAAAAGGATGAAAAGGATTCAAAGGGTAATGGAGGGAATCCTCCTCCATTTCCATCATCTCCATCATCTTCCTCATCATCTTTATCATGCTCATCATCTCAAACAACATCTTCCACTTCCACCATAAAAACCGTTCATACACATTCAAAAACCCCAAAGGAAAAAACTCCCTTACTCAAATTGGACATTAAGCTTGAAATTTCCATGTACAATGGTGAGGTGAATGCAGAAAAATTAGACAATTGGATTCGACAATTGGAGGTTTATTGCAGGATTCAGAACCTTGAAGAAGATGACATAAAGATCCAGTTTGCTTCATTGAGGCTAAAAGGAGCAATACTAGTCTGGTGGGAAGCAAAGACTCAAGAGGAAATGCAAATTCATGGTAAGATATCCATTTCTTGGGTTGAATTTTTTTTCTACAATTGAAATATAGTTTTATCCTTTAGCCTATATGCAAAAGGCCATTATGAGATGGAAAAATTTTGGGCAACTCAAGGGCCAAACAGTTCAAGATTATACCTAGGAGTTTAGGAAGAGGGATTTTTTGTTAGGAGTAAACATGAATTCCCAAGATCCGCTGCTGAAATATATTGGGGGTTTACATTCCTACTTAAAGCATACTATCCTTATGTTCAATACAATAAATTTAGATGAGTTATGTGTGCAAGACATGCACCTTGAAGCAAGAGGAAAGAACATTGAGGAAGAGGGTAGCAAGAAGAATCCATTCAAGGGTAAGAAGAAAGAGGAGAGTGGAAATTGAAGGGAAAGAAGAATGAAAGCGTGAATAAAGAAGGGGAGAAAACTATATGCCAACATTGTTCGAAATCAAGGCATGATGAAACACATTGTTGGAAATTAGATCTCGAACTAAGGCCTAAGAAACCAAAAACTAAGGGAAAACAATAGATGGAAACTACCACACAACATGATCTTGGATAAGATTTTGGTGATGAGACCAAGATTTCAGCCATGGTCACAAAAGGAAAAGAAGCTATTGCAAGCACTAGTTCCTCACATAGTTAGAACAACACTCCAAATGAAGAATTGAGAATAGAGTTGTTCCATGTAAGGGTAATTTCAAATCATACAAATGTTGATGCATTATTTGATATTGGGTCAAAATCAAATTTAATTTCAGAAGACTTGGTCAAAAAACTTAACCTTGAAACTGTACCTCATCACAAGCCATATCTCTTGGGTTGAAGAGTCAATAATGCAAATTTACAGGTTATGAGGAAATGCTTATTCAAGTTTTCCATTACTGAAAATTTCATTGATGAAGTTGAGTTAGATGTAGTTCCACTTGACATCTCAGGAATCATTTTGGGAATTCCTTATTTGTACAATAGGAAAGCAGTATTTTATTTCCATGAAAACAAATATTTTCTACTCAAGAATGGAGTGGAGTATGTTGTGAGATCTCATCACAAAAAGTTAAACATTTCTTTGGTTAATGCAGGGCAGATGAAGAGACTACTAAATTCAAGTAAAAATTTTGTGCTTCTCATGATCAAGAAAAAGAAATATATTGATTAAGAATATTTTGAAGGTTGTGATGACAAATTAAAATATGATTTTTTTGATGTGGTAAGAAAGCATGACAAGATGTTTTAGGAATCAAAGGGGTTACCTCCCAAGAGGGGAAATCAAAATGAGATGCAACCGCAATAGGATGTTCCACTTCCAAATATTGGCATGTATCGCATGTCAATTATGCAAAGCATGGAAATCAAGAAGAAATTTCAAGAATTGTTGAGAAAAGGTATCATACGCCCATCTAATTCACCATGTGGTTCTCCCATTGTCTTGGTGCCAAAGAAGGACGAGACTTGGTGCATGTGTGTGGATTTTCGTGCACTTAACAAAATAACAGTAGAGAATTGTTATCCACTCCCAATAGTTGATGATTTTATTGATCAATTAAGGTATGTAACACATTTCACTAAGTTAGAATTACAAAGTTGTTATCATCAAGTTATAATAGCTGAATAGGACATTTGGAAAACAACATTTAAAACTAAACAAGGATTGCTTGAGTGGCTTGTTATGCCTTTCAGTCTTACAAATTCTCTAGCTACTTTAATGAGAGTTATGAATGATGTATTGAGAAAATTTCTAGATGAATTTGTCATTATTTACTTATATGATATTCTCATATTCAGCAAAACCAAAGATGAACATGTCATGCACGTGAAAAAAGTACTTGATGTCTTGAGAAAAGAATAGTTGTTTTTAAAGATGTCGAAGTGTGAATTTGGCAAGACTTCTTATTGTATTTGGGACTCATTGTTGGAGGAGGTGAGCTGAAGATAGACCCCTTTAAGGTTGAGCTCATTCTGAATTGGCCAAAGCCCAATACAGTTACATAGGTAAGAAACTTTCTAGGGGCACCACAATATTGGAGGAGATTTATTGCTAATTTTTCTTCCATTGTAGCTCCATTAAATGCATTTACTAGTGTCAAGAAAGTATTCCATTGGGGAGATGTACACCAGAAATAATTTGTGTCTTTAAAACAAAATATCAGTTCAGCACCGATATTGGTTCTTCCGAATCTTAGATAGCCATGTGAGATTCAAACAGATGCTAGTGATTACGCCATGGGAGAATTTCTTATGTTGCATGGTAAACCCATTTAATTTCATTCTGATATTTTTAATGGTGTTTTGATTAACTATCCCACTTATGATAAAGAGATTTATGCATTGGTACAAAGTGTCAAAAATGGAAACACTCCTTAATGGGGAAGGACACCATTATCCATACCGACCATCAAGCATTGCAGTAATTACAGTGCCAGTCAAAGTTGCAACAATCACGACACTTCCGATGGATGGGTTTTATACAATAGTGTCATTTGGTTTTCAAGTACAAAAAGGGAATCTACAATAAGTTATGTATTCCACAGGGAGAAAGAAACAATATCATAAGGGAGGCACACACTTCATTGATTGCTGCACACTTTGGCCTAGGAAAGAAAGTCGTAAATATCCAAACGCATTTTTATGGTCCACACATGTTTGATAATGTATCTTGTTTCAATAAAGGATGTTCTTTGTGTGCAATAAGTAAGCCTAGAAATAGGAAACTAGGATTGTACACTCCACTTTCGGTACCTTCACATCCATGGGAGAGTATCTCAAAGGATTTTGTAGGGGGTCTTCCATTGTCAAGGAAAGGTCATGGTTACTTGTATGTAGTTGTAGACAGGTTCAGCAAGATGTGTATTCTAACACCATGTAAAAAGATAATTACAGCTGAACAAATAGCTTATCTTTTTTTCAAAATATTTGGGTTCATTTTGGTCTTCCTACTTCTATTGTAAATAATCGAGATTCTCGATTTATTGGGAATTTTTGGTCAAATTTGTGGGACATGATGGACACTAAGTTGAACAAGAGTACAAACTTTCATCCACAAATATAGGTAAAAACCGAGGTGGTCAACAGCACAACCATTCATCTTCTTAGAGTATATTGTAGTAAACATCCCAAGTTGTGGGAAGAACAGTTGCATTACATACAACATGCATACAACAGGGCAAAGCATTCTTCCACAAACACATCGACATTTGAGGCATGTTTTGGGTACTTGCCAAGATCACCATTGGGCTTCATCTTTGAGAAAGATGTTACCATCGATGGTCATAGTGACATTGATAAGGCAAGGAAGTTCATAGATCAAATCCAGTTGATATATCACACAGTGCAGGAACAACTAGAATAGAGTCAGAGTAGCTACAAGGCAAGGCATAAAAAACATCGTGTCGATCATAAATTTCAAGTTGGAGATGAATTTTGGTTATCTATTAGAAAAGGGAGACTTCAAGGGGAAGGTAAAAATATTAAGCCAATCTGTTATGGTCCTTTTAAAATTCTAGAAAAGATTGGTAACGATCTAGTTAAGCTAGATTTGCCTCCTTATATGAAAATATGCTTTGTTATTAATGTTGAGAATTTGAGATTGTTTGAGCCTCCTTTGATTGCTGATAAAGGAGAGCATGTTCAGCTACCTTCAATAGACAATTTTTTCACCAGAATACCTTGATGAACTTCAACAAGGTCTCATACCTAACAGAATAACTAGAACTTCAAAGAGAGGGAATGTCGAATACCTTCTAGTGGGACTGAAGGGAGAAAATTCTTGTAAGGCCAAATCGTTGTAGATCGAGAAGGTGAGGGAGTTGTATCTTCAAGTTTATCCTACAAGACTGACGGTTGCAGTGGTTATCACCCATGCATTCCTGTGGATGGTTGCTCCTTTATATGGACATCAACATATTCTTTTGTTATGTTTGACCACAACTAGACTTTGCAGATCGATATTGAGACAAGTACTCATTAATGGGGTATGTTGGAATATGTAAGTCCTACTTCTCAGTTGTGATTCTCTCTATCTAGAGGAATCTGTTCCTATTTTGTTTCCTATATTTGTGTGTGGTTGAGATATTCTCTCAATCAAAATATTGTGTGTCCAAGATAGTTTTCCTATATTGAGACAAGATTCTTTTATATATTTAATATCGTATTTGATTAATGATGTAGATAGTTTTCCTTATGGAAATTTTACATTAATATTTTGATACATATACCTATTTGGGTTGGTGTTCTCATAGCCGGAGTCAGTACCCTCCTTCTCCTTGGATTAGAAAGATTTAGGGTCTTATCTCTTTTCCCTTATATTTCATTCATGTCTTTTCATACTAGGTTCCTTTTTAATTTTCTTATAAAATCATTATTCCTTCAAAATATTTTAACGTGTGCTATAATAAAATCCAGATGAGAAAATTGGAGGTGTTCATTGTGCTTCTGTTGTTTATAATGTTGGGAGCTTTCCTTGTAGAGCTGGTATATGTAAATCCTATACCCAAAGAGCTATTTAAAGGAATGTTCGTTCCTCAATTAAGCAGGAAAGGTGCCACTAGTCTGGCCATCTCACTAATTAGAGCCTTCATTACTCCGTAAAGTTCTATCGTTTTTCCTTTTATCAATTCCATGAAATTATTTCTTACACAAATTGTCGAATGTTTAGTCAATGTAGTCTATCCCATGCATTTGAATGGGATCCAATGGCCTTCATTCATCATCAAAGTGTTATGTAAAACATTTCTGACAAACCTTGGTGGTCACGTGGAAAGTAAAACCTATTGTTGAGGCAATTAATGTATGTACATTTCCACCATTTATACAACTCTGAAACCATACATATGTCAGTGTTTCACTAATCAAATAAAGCATATATGAAATGATTCGGGATGATATATATGTTAGAGTCGGTGTGCAGGTATTTCTTCATAGAAACTAGAATCGCTCTATTGATCTCATTCTTCATCAATGTGGTGCTTACTTCTTTGACCAGGGTCATATGTTCTTCCTCAATGCTATCTCTAGACAATCAAGCGAATTGTGTGAACTTGGACTTGAATAAATCATATTTTTTCTATTGAATGTAACTCAAGATCCTTATAAATCCTATAGAGTTTTATTTTTACTCTATTGGTTTGTTTTTTATAATCCTCTCTAGTTTGTCTCTGCTATTTTGCATTTGTCATTCTTAAATTTAATCTAGTTGTAGTAATTATACTAATTGAAAATACATACAAAAATTGTATATAAAATTTACAATAAGTCATAATTTTTCTTTCTTATTATTAAACAAATTTTACAATAAATTAAAATTTCTTATTTAAAATTCTAAAGTCTGAAAATTGCTTCATATATAATGAAACAAAACCAAAATATTATCACAATCTACCAAAAAAAGAGATCAATATTGTTGAAAGGGAACATTAGTGTAGATTTATCAAAATTTATACAATTGGTAATGCTAAATACATTCCTACTTAAATAAAATAAATACCATAATTCAAAATACTAAAAATGCATAAGTACATGATGAAGTGACTTGGGCCAGATCCTGAAATCTGGTGCGTTGTTAAAACTGTAGGTTACCTTGCAACATATCAAATCATATCACTAACATGGGCAACACCCAATCATTTTGATTGATGTTGAAGCACCCAATATTGATTCACCCCCCCCTCTCAGTATTGTTTACTATTCCAACAATCGTAATCCAATCCAGTTCCTTCGGATGTGTCTTTACAAATGGAAGGTAGATCTCAAAAGATTAGAGATGGGAAAGTCAAGGAAGCATGCATCCCAATGATCAAAAGAAGTCTCATATATTCCACCAATTTCAGAACCTATTACAATTGATGAAGGAAAACTTGTTGGTTTAGTCCCTCTATTCGATGAATCATTCTTTTAATTATGGAAAGGTAGAATGGAAGGTTATTTGGGAGCTCTAGATATGATATATGACATTTGATTATTCTAGAAGCATGTATTCAGATGAATCAAGAAGGTACAACACAAAATTAATGAATGTCATTCTAAGTGCTTTGCCATATTCTGTGAAATCAAATGTAGGTCATTTCTCATTAACCAAATATCTTTGGGTGAAGATTCAAAATTTATACTTGAAGAAGCATGCAGATCAAGATGAACATGATGATGTTACTCAAAGAAAATATCCTAGCAACATTGAAGAATAAGAAGCATAAGTCAACATGGAGAGAGAATTGATCAATGCTTTAAGGGATGTAACAAATAAAGGAAGAAAAAACAAATATTGGAAGCTGAAGTTATTTAAAATAAAAAGGAACTTGATGGAAGTCTCGTAAAAATAAATAGGATCAAAAAGGAAAATGAATGGAAAAACAAATACATGTAAGATTTTGACAGATAAATAGAAGATGTTTCCCTCGTAAGACTTCAATTTAAGGAAGCATGAAAGAGAGTAAAAATCTTAACAAGCCAACTAAAGTAAATTGCTTTCAAGTATGAGGTAGAGCTTACTCAAAAGATCAAGAGCTTATATTGCAAATTTTATATGTCAAAAAGGAAGAATCATTTCATTCATGAGAAGGATCAAGAAATTGGTCACTTGAAGATGAAGCTAAAAGAAGTAGGTGAATCTCCATGCAATGGTGGAACAAGTTCCAAGTCACCACAAATAAATCTTGAAGAGAATACTAAAAGAAAAGTTCTTCAAAGGCCAAGTGAATGGAAAAAGAAGATTGAAAGTGTTACTGCTCCAAGAAGGTATGATGATGTTGTTAAGGACAAGGAAAAATAAAGGATTGATCCTCTTCAAAGAAGGAATGTCTTATGAAGATCATTAAGGAAAGACATTTCATCCATATACACTCACATATTTTATACGTATTATTTTTCATGTACTATATTTGGACATAAGGATATGGATTGCAATGCTTATGGCAGGGATAATCATCAAGGTCATCAATAAAAACCTAGAAACAAGTTTGTAGGAACATGAGAAATATGTCCAAATGGATTCATCAATAGAGAATATAAGTCAATTATTTTGTCATTCAGGTACGACATTGAATGCTTCAATTATTATACCTATGGACATATACCTCGAGATTACAGAAGCATGTGAAGTCTTCCATAAGGGAAAACATTGATATCAAGTACAAGAAAGTTTGGAGAATAAACCAAAAGCAGGAAGAATAGATGAATGAAGAAATATTAGAGGTCATGCTATCAAGAATTTTAAAGTCACAAGACCATGTTGAATCTTCAAGTACAAAGGATGTTGTCAAGGTTCAGAATGATCCTACTACAAAATGGGTCCATATATTATTTTACGCAATATATCTTGAAGACACCCAGTATGAATGTTGAAGAGGGGGAGTCTAAATAACAAAATCAATCATTTTGAAGATCTATCCTTCAAACGTTTGATTTGGAAAGGAATGTTCTTCGTGATTTAATGACAGTTTATTGAATGTGTTGTGTCAAAATCGTTGGTTGCTTCATGGTGTAGTTCAACAGTTCATTATTGAATTCAAACATGAATATGTAGTGCAACTGTTTGAAGAAGTAGTTAGAGGAATATTTGTCACCATTGTGAGCATGAAATTTGAAAATCAAATCATGGACAATTTTTTGTCACTTAAGACTAAAATCAAGAGGTATTACAAAAGGGCTCATTTTCATTGTCATAGAGGTAAATGTTATTTATAGGTGGAATCTTCTAGTGGAAAGCCCTGCAAGGCATAGCATGTCAAGGGGAGAGAATAAGTCAAAGGGAGAAAGGAATATTGTACGAAAACATATAAATTCACTTTGTTGGAGGGAGTTACCCATTTCCATTGATGTCAAAGGGGGAGACAAATCAAGAGAGGATGATCATAAGCATGGAGATAGGGGGAGAAATAATCATAGTGGGAGTATGTGTGTTTCCATCAATGACAAAGGTGTTGGAAATAATAATGAGAGGGGAGGGTGAATCAATATTAGGAACTTAACAATATTTTATTTCCAGAAATAGATTTATATACGCTACTTCTGTTAATTCAACTTGTGTATATAGACAACTGTGTTTAGAGCAACTAGGTGTACCTTGAAAACTTATAATTTGGTTAGTTGATCTTTAATCTGTGTATCATAACCATATAAACAGTAACAAGTACAGTAAACACAGAGCAGAAAATCACACAAAATAACATAAGATATAAGGTGGAAATCTAATGTGGGTGAAAACCACCTGCTGCAATTCGTCTCTATATTCTTTTAATAAGAAACTTCTTTTTACAATATTTCTGTACTATTGCAGTCTTACACCAGTACACAAGCTTCTACCTGCAAAAGGCTACAACCTTCTCTCGTTCTCTAGCTTCTCCTGGAAGGAGCTACAACCCCCTTTAGCTCTTGTACTATCTGATGCACTAGTACGTAGGCGCTGACCTACAGAAAGCTACAACCTTATCTTTTCTTCCAGGGACCATGTTTCATAACTTTTCAGACTGGATCCATCAATAACATTAATCAAACATCAAATATATTTGCATAAACCAATCTCCTTTGTACCAACCAAAACTGAATCAAACAATCACTTTTCTGAAAGATGTAACCAGAACACAGTAATAGTAACCACAGAACCCAAACCAAGACCCAGAACACTACAATATCAAATAGAAGTAGCTAAAACATATTTTATGATGTGTACGCTACTTCAATGTGTAAAACCTGTGTGCATATGCACTTCGCTCAAGACAAACCTGTGTATACATTGTTTTGAAATGCTAGACCAGCGTGTATACACGCCCTTGATGTAATGAACCCATGTATAGATCTGTAAAAGATGATTTAACCTTTACAACTATTCAGACATCAGTTATACCCAGATCATTAGATTTTCAGATTGCAACATGCACCAACTATTCAGATAAAAGATCAAAACCACATAAAGATACATCTCTTCAAGCCTTAAGATCTTGACCCATCAATATAACTTATCCTTCTTCAAGCGCTCAAGTTCCTCCTTGATTCAGATCCAGCTATGCACCATAAACCAATGACCAGTATTCTAGATCTTGCTCTTCATTAGATATTCAATTACTTGAGTGCCTTTGCCTAATTATCTCCTCCTCCTTTTATAGTCTTAGGCCTTACTCAATACCATGGTCCAAAACCACTTAGACTCAATACCTTGGACCAAATACCTGGGGTCAACACTTCGGACAAGATACATTAGACCAATACCATTGGTCAA
>APFE030168168.1:83484-109523 GCA_000404065.3 Pinus taeda
GAACTGTGATCTGTCATCTATGTGAGTTGCAATCAAGGACAACACCTATGCCATAGCGCCAAACCTATGTCATAATGCCAACAAAAGGAGGATATTACTTAATGGTGTTGTCATTGATGTCAACTTGAGTCTTTGAAAAATCTTAATATATGTCATGAATTACATTTAGATGGATGTTCCAATGGAAAAGAAGCCTTAGTAGGAAGAGAAGGATGAAAGCCCCTCAAGTGTGGTCATGATACCATGCATTTGATGAGGAAATTGAATGAGAAGAAAAGTGAATTGGCAAGAAATACCATCATAGGATGATAGTATTCCTCATGATGTTTATAACGGTAGGTGTCTTGCCTTATAAATCCTCTCGATTGAGAAGTTATTTTCCTTAAAAATTGAAGCCCCAAATTTTCCTCAAGGTACACTAAATGAACTAAAAGGGGAACTCTCTTATTGGTCCCATTTTGGCATTAAAAATTCATGATGTTGATAATATTATGGGCCATTAGTGTTTGACCTAGGTAGCCCTTGAGGAGAGGATTTGTTTCATTATGAAATTGGTTTCTTAAGGTCCACGAGGTTGGCCCTTAGGGTGCCTATATGCACCTTGGATCAATTATTAATTGTCGAGCCATATGGTTTCAACAAAGCTCATTTTGATATGTAAATTTCCCTTTTATTTGAACAAAGGTTATGTGGTCAACTACTCCTTAAATAAATAAATAAAAATATGGAAACCCTATTTAAAGACATGATCCAAGTAGGCCTCAATTCAAAAGCATGAAACGAGTTATATAAGACCTACTTTTTCATGTATATATATGGGCATCCATGGGTTCAAGTGTGGCACGAACTCAAAAATGAAAAATCAAAATAATTTAAATTCTATTCATAATTGGGTTTTTTGCTTTGCGCAAGTCGATAAAATTATTTTCTCTGTTTGATAGATATTGCGGAGGAATGATTCTAATCTTTTGAATTTCTTTCATGGTTATCATTTGCTTAATAGAGTTTAACTTTTGAACAAGTAAAGGAGTAAGAAATACATCAAAGATTTCTAATCATAATTTTTTTAAACATTGGATTGGTGTATGGGTTTTAAATGAAATGAATAGTTAAAGTGATTCGCTCATTGCAAGGTGCATATCAATGCAGTGTCACTAGTCTTTTTATCGCATAAACAAATGTTGCAGGAATGAATGTTTGATTTTGGTTCTAGCACAAATATGAGGTTGACTACATTAGAAATTTGTTTCAAGGTTTGGAATTGAAAAACCATACTTTCTACAATGTAAATTTTTTTGATACTATCTCTTTCATTGGAAATATCTTGCTTGATTATTTTAATAGAAGTTCAACTCCAAAACTTCATTGCGCAAAAACGTTTGGTTGAATTCTTAATTATAGTTTGGATCCACTTTGGTTGAGTTGGGACAAGATATATATCTAAGTTGCAATCGTTTAGCAGAGGACAAAGCTTATTTGATTATATGTGATAGAAGGATTATGGTTCAATGGCTACAATAGTTCCATATTTTGTTGATGGTTATGCACAAGAAGTATTAACAAATGAGTTGGGTTGTAAATTGTTATGTAGGGTTGAGTTGTATGGACATATATTGTAGATCACCAATGAACCATGTAGATTCAAATTTTAGTGTAAGCATACGATTCAATTTGTGATTTATTATGTTTTGTCGATGATTGACACTTTGGAGCTTTTCCTAACTTGTGAGCTGAGCCACATAGGCACAAAATGGGTTGAGACATCAAAATTCAATGTCACCAGATATTGTTCCTATAGTGCTTAGTTGGCGTGATTCATATGGTTGGAAATTTGGATGTTGGATGTTGAATTCTTATGGATTGGGTCTTATTCGAAGCCAATTAATCAATGCAACAACAGAGTATTATGTAATCAATTTGTGGAAAAGTAATGATTAATGCAGTTGGTGAGGTATATACACTGGATGTTGTCATAGGTTCAAGCTCAACAATAGGTTAAAGTATATATTTTTTTCCTTTACTGCTAATTTGACACACTTTTAACAATTTTCGATGGATGGTGCCAGTGTCAAGAAAATCATTTGGAGAGTGCTAAGAAATGTACAAATTGTAAAACGTTTCTTGTTGCATATGATTTATTATGGGTTTTTTTATTATGGAGTCATTATTCACCCAAATTGTCATATGAAATAAGCATTGAGATCAAAAATCAGAGATGGACCTTGGTGACATTCACTTGCATATTATTGATCTGAATAGCTAGGGTTTAAGCCAAAAACGAGGGCTTGTATGATTTTGTGTTTATTATGGTAGAAGTTGAAACAACTTAAGGCTAAGCACAGGAAAAAATTCTAACACATTATATTGTGCACAAGCACAACAATTAGCAATGATAAGGATAACATTGGCAATAGCTTTACGACAAGCGTTGTAATAGAAAAATTTACTATTGGAAAAAAATAATGGTAGTTCAATGACATATGACTAGTGATCAAAGTGGAGAGGTTGAGAAGTGTGGCCAATGTGATATATTTTATTCATTTATCTTTATTTTTACACTAGTTGGGTGGTGCAACCTTGGACATTTAAGTCTCCTTTAGTTTAGAACCTAAGAACACATCAGGGTGGTAAGGTGATGCTAGGGAAAGTTGGAGCTTGCGGGGTGTTGGAGCATTATTTTAGGAGTTGGAGCTTCCTCATAAATATAATGCTTTTCAAATAGAGTACTAGTAAGTAGGAGCTTGTAGGGTGTTTGAGAATCCTTTCAATTGGAGCTCATAAAACTAGGGGGTTGGAACCTCCTTCTAGTTGGAGTTGGTAAACCAGGATATTTACACATCCTTTAAGTTGGAGAAGATAAATCAGGGGCTTGGAGCCTCCTTCCAGTTGTTACTAGAGAATCTCAGAAGTTGGAGCTTCCTGTTGATGTAAACTTTAAGAATCATATTAAAAGCATTCAGTGAGTTTTCTCCCAAAAGGGTTCCCACCTAAAAAATATATTGTGTATTATCTTTGTTGTGATACATTATTGAATAGTGTTGTTAATTGTTTAATGTTTACATGATATCATTAAAATTTTTAAAAATTGTTTAATATTGATTCACCCCGCTATAAGTATTGTTCAATATTCCAACATGTCCCTTCCAAAAAAAAATATGACGATCTCAAGAGTTCATCTATATATTATATAGAAATACAATGTGAATATATTAAATTAAATCATAAGTAAATGAGGAGAGGTATTCTATTATTGAAATATAAATAAAGATATTCTATCATTGATAAAGGTATTCTATCATTTCAATCAATGATCCAAAATAATCTTCTTCTCATCAAATTTTATTCTAAGTAGTCACATTCAAACATGATATCAAAGACGTATTTGTTTATCAAGTGATGATATCCAAATTAATAACAAGATAAACACATTATTTAGTTCAAAATTTTATTTTTTATTTTAAATATATCATCTATTATTTAGACACAAACCATTAATCAGTTGCATTAAGTTTTCATTCACAAAATCTAATTCAAAAAATATAATTAATATTATAAACTAATAAATTTTAATTAAAAATATTAATATTAATATTTGTTTTATCTTCAATTAAAAATCTCCACAACTATCCACTGTCTTATCATTATACTTCAAAAATATATTACTACAAGCCAAAAACCATTTTCTATTTAAGATTTATGTACCTTATATTTTTTAATTTATTAATTTATTATTTCAATTTTAATATAAATATATTTAACATGATATCAACATAATAAATAATAATGTAAATCATTGATATACAAAAATTTTAAAAACGAAATAAAAAAAATATTATAATAATTTTTGTAAGTGTCAACCTTAATCCAATTCCTTTAAAGATTAAATTTGTCCTTCAATTCTTATGAAACATGCAATACATATATCACCATCTCGATTAAATATTTCATCATCACATACCTCATATGTTTATTTCCGTAGGTAGTATTCATGACTAGTTCCTTGGTTAAAAATTATTAGTTGTAATGAGTTAGGGGAACTTGAAAAAAACCTCTCCTTTTTGGTATATTTATATGGCGGGTCCCCCAAAATATGTCATCTTTGGAACTTTCATGGACGATAAGTGAACGTATAAGTTTTGAGATCCAAGCATGAGATCCAAAAAAATAACTCCCCTGCTTATTCATTGATATAAATAGAATATTATTTCGATTAAGGTTGACTCTTATCCTTAGTATTAGATGTATAAAAAAGTGAACTCTAACCGTTTTAAAAGGACACACATGGGGTTTTGCAATCACTATCATGTAACCATAGTAGTCATATTATAAACGAATTGCTCTCAACTTTATTCATTTTTCCATGATGATTAAGATTTATGTTCATTCACTTAGAGCCATCTCTATTTTATAGATTAGAGAAATATAAATGTAAGTGGTGTTGTAATGATGTCAGTTTCATAATTATTATTACTATTAGATTTATTTGGTTTTAAACATATATTATAAATAAATAAAATAATTTGATATTTATAAAAAATAAAATAAAATAAAATAATTTTAAAAGGAAGATGTTAGAAATAAATAATAATATTATTTTGTTTAGTTTTATAGTAATATTATTAGAATTAATAGTTTGAGTAGTAGTTATAGAAAAATAATAGAGTTTGAGGTGAATGTCTTATGAAAATTGGGGAGCACATTTTTTATTTGAGAAAGTTGGTAATGAAACCTCATAATTTCATTATTTTATTGGAGGATGTGAGTGGAGATGCCTTACACTATAACATCACTATAATCTCTAGTAGGGTGTGTGGTGGATCACCTCAACATTCCTCCACAGATCATGGTGTTTATCTCCCCTAGTTGTGAGGAAACATCCATCATTTCTTCCTCTCTCAAATTACCTACAATCATCACGAACCATCATGTAAACATTCCATAATATGTCAAAGCCTCTCTAGAGAATTATGTTACCTTTGCTAGAGTTATCTTATAGCTAACCATAGTAAATTTTTCCCTATGGAATTTACAAACTAATAACCAACAATGCAAATAGACTTGAACATTATAGGCCATTTTACGAATACAAAATTATTGTTTTTAATTCCAATTTCACAGCACCTAATGTCAGTTGATGTTGTGATTAGGGAAATATGTAAGGAAACATAGCTACGTGCATTACATAGTTGGTATAAGACAAGTAGTTCTAATAACTATTTGACTAGATTTTATGTAACGGCGGAATCTTTTGAAAATTTTATTCAACCTATCCATTATGTTGTAAATCCTCACCATTTAGATCGAACATACATATTTGAATAAAAAAATTTAACCATTATGATAAACAAATATATTTTACTATTAATTAATGTATTTTGGATGAATTTCACATTGACATATGAAAAACTGGAGATTGTCACACAAGGTGTTCATTGTGATGGAAACCCTAAAGCCTTCAGTCACCTCCTTATCGCTATGGGATTTTTATCTTCAAGATTCTTCCCTTCATGGGAATTTCCCTCATTCTATCATTGTCATTGTAGATTTGTTATAACAAGACGAATTTTTCCGCAGTAGCGCTCTTCGCTCCTTCTAGATGATTTCATATCTTCAAATCACTCAAGGTTTTCAATCCTTGTAAAGCTACTCTCAGGGGGTATACTATATCTGCAATTGATAGCCATCTACTTTGCTTCTACACTCACAGTCAAAATCCAAGATTGAACAAGAACGTCTTTTCTTTCAATTGGCTCATACATAGGGGTAGGAAGCTTTAGAAAGATATTTTTCTCAAAGATTATGGTATATCCAAGGACGCGTTAATCCTCTAAGTCTGCGGATTGAATGGAAGATACAAAGGCTAGGGTATGCCTTTTTCCTCTCATGCATGATATTTTAAGGATTTTCTGAACATATGGATCTCATAATCCACTCCCAATACCTCTTAACGACATCCTTCATTGTAGAACAAGTAGAGAATATTATAGAAATATAGGTGGAATACTACTTATCTTATCTTTTTAGGTTATCCTATGATCATAATTCCATAATCTTTCATTTCAATGCAATTTTTCAATCAACATTCGTGGTCTTGGAATGGGTACATCAAACCTAATCCTTGAATACAAATTTGTATTTCTCTTCGAAGGGAAGTTTGTGAATTATTTAAAAAATCTAGAGAATTGACAAGGAGTTTTTTATCAAGGACCATGGTTTTGGGGTCATTATATGCTCTCCTTTCAACAATTATTTCCTAAATTAAATATTTTATCAACGGAAACCTTAGTTACTCCTATTTTTGTAAGACCTCCTAATATGACAATTTGTCTGTTAACTCTAAATGCCATAACTTCTCTAGGAAACTCTCTATGATATTCATTAATATAGATACATACATGATTGAAAGGGGTATTTCAACCTTTTCATACATGTGTGTCTAAATAGATATCAACAAAGGGTTACTTAATAGCATCCTTATCAATTAGAATGCCATAACCGTTTTATAGCCAGTGGATTATGAAAACACAACTTTCTACTACCAGTCCTATTAATTGCCAAGTCATCTCTATAATTATTTCCCTTCTCAAGGTCATTCTCATCCTCTTGGTGCCAAGAAAAATAATTGAGGATGGAAATACCAAATATGATATAAGAATTCCTTAGCTCATAAGTAGGATAAGATGTAGTGACAACAAGCAACTTCAACCAAATCTAGCCCTTTAACCTCATCTCAGGCCCATGTAGCACCATGTCATACCACAGACTCTATGATCCCCCTTCCTCCATCATCGTCTCCCCACTCTTGTTCAAATCCATTACATGGAGAAGGAAGAGATACAACCATGATCTTTCCTTTATTCAGAAGAGGACATAATCATCTTCATGAATTAGATTACTCAGACAATGGTAAGGACGCAGCCATAGTTGTCAATCCTTCGAAAATATAAATGAATCAAGGAAGTGTATCCATTGAATCCATGTCATATGATCTCAATAACTTCTTAGGATAAATTTATTTTTCCAAGAAGAAAGGTAGAAAATACCTTCAAACAACTCAATAATCATTTCTCTATGTATTTCTTACTTTGATCCTCTACATAGGATTTATTATTTTGTCTCCTTAAATGAGGATTTTTGGATATGCTTGGGCTTCCCTAGTTAGTGGCCAATGTAAAATCTTTAGAACTCTTATGTAACATCTTTTTTGGAATGAAATTGAAATATTTATTACAAAACACACACACACACACACACACACACCCACACATATATTTTTCCTATTTTTTTGTTGTTGCGTAAATGACTAAATTAGTCAAGCATAATACTATATGACAACTTTTCTCATAGTTATAAAAAGTAAACGTTTACATGGAAAATATTTTGTCTGAAGACACTACGGTAAAAATTTGATGGAATATATAATAGATCTGTTAATCAATGGACAAAAAACCATTTGGAATATCTAATCTTTTCTAATGTTACTTGACAAGTAATAAATGGTAATGGTTAGAGGTTATCATGAAAACATCATAAATCATGGATATTAGTGGTAATTAGGTTAAGGCTTTAACTCTCATTTATTTTCATCTATAACCATTTGCAGTGATGAAAAAAACTATAATCAATTATCATTATTAGATTATGGGTTAGAGGATTTATGAGCTAATAGTGTTGAACCATTGACATAATAATAGATAAATAACCCTTGATAAAATAACCACTAACAAATACATTTAAACATTATTAACCATGGTTGACCATTCGTGTCCATGAATAAATGTATTACTAATATATCAACGAATGATTATAATAAATCCCAACTCATAAACCCATTACTCATAGTGAACTTTTACCATTTTGTAATGAAACATTGTGCTAACAATAAAAAAATGTGTTTGCACATAAATTAAAAGTCTCATGGCCCTAATTATTTATCATTTCATCAAATATATATTGATAAAATTACGTTTTCGTTTATGCATTTAAGTTATTCTTTATGCTTTTAAAGTCACTAACAATGAGGTTTTTCCAGGGTCAATTGTTTCACTATTGGTCCCCACGGTTAACTATAGGAGACTATGGTTCAAATTAACCTTATTGCATCAATTCTTGATGCTACTAAACCATTAATTTCCTAACCAATAACCTAGTCATACTTTTTATTATTCTTATCTTTGCAACCTTAGCCACCAATTGGAATTCTTTGACCATGATCCCACACTTAACCAAGGGTGTGGTTGGTAGATATGATTGCTTGCAGGGGTTTGATCTCCATCATAATGTCTTATATCTGAAATATGGAACCATTGATCCAAGTAAACACCCTTTTCACTTTCATGGGATCATCTTAGCTATCTATAAGTATGTTGAGATAGCTAACTCCATCACGGTTCACGATGGATTTTCCTTCCCTCTTAATTTTTGCTTCTAGCTTATAGGGGACCAAGAGGCCTTCAAATTTCTTCTAAGGAGTGCCACCACCATGGATGGTTACAATAAGGTTTGAAGTATTAATATTCACATAGTTTCAAAAATATGTCACTTCTTCCATTTGATTGTGGATAAGACCCTGGAATTAGACGTCATGGCTCAGGCAAGCCCAGTGTCTTGAACCTACTTACATAGACCTTTTTGATTGCCTTTACTATGGGGGTGATAAATGTGACTTGGACCCTTTTATTGATTTCTTACATGGAGTTTCCCCTCATCCTCTTTTAACATTAAGGTGACCCCTTTTAAGAAATGGTTATGACTAACTGATTAACCTCCCAACACATGAGTTGCTATAGGTATCATTCCCACTATATAGTTATGTGTGTTATCATTTTAATTTGCATATATAGATATATAGATATATAGATATATAGATATATAGATATATAGACATATAGACATATATGTGTGTGTGTGTGTGTCTGTGTAGGAATTCATACTATTTTAATTTTATTACCACCATGGATATAACTGATGCCCATTAATAAAATCATTTTGTATCATTATTTGAAATCCCCAATCGGTGGTTTAATTATTTATAGGCTAAACATTTATGTTACCTCCCAAGTTTTTCGCTAGTTATTATGGTGATTTAACTTATATGATGTCTCAAGGGATTAAGTCGTAATGTCTTCATTGATGACCATTTACTACCTCTCAGGCATCAGTACCCACCAGGTCTTGTCTGGATGTTGCTTCATGTGACACTTCTACCCTCATCCTCACCTTATGCCTCCAACATGCTCCACCTAACCTATTCAGTATGCCACTGCACTTAGGCACATGGCTATTATCCTTTCTAGGGAGATGGGACTTCGACGATTCTAAATTAGTTTACCAAATCTACGGTGCTCCTCATCTCACTCAAACCCTAACCACACCCCACACTGCTAAAGTATGGAATCTTGTTGTTGATGATTTATGCCATACCACTGGTTTCTTGTGCACTAAATGTCACCATTGTCACTCCATCCACTATCGGCTAGGTTTTCCCACGTCCACATCAGAGTTTACGGACCCTTATGGTGTTTTTGGCTAGGGAGTTGGATGAGTTAACAAGTTTGTTGATGAGATATGTTGCTTCCTACCAGGGAAAAGCCTACAAGGAGAAACAAAGAAACACAACAAAGTGCTTCTTATCTGTTTCAGGTAACCCTTGCTTAGAATCTCAAAATTTCTTCTTTTTGTATTTGTATTATTGTGTATATATCAACCCTACAATATTGACACTACAATGAATATGTAGGGATATGGGCACATTTACGTTAAAGGTGTAGGAAGGGGCTTCAGGAGTTCCTTCCATGGCTATCATACTCCCTTCAGAACCCATGGTATGTGTCTTTCAGGACACCTAGGGGACTTTAGCAGTGGTTCTCTACACTACTACCCAACTTTCTTCCCTCATTAACCCCTTTTTTTCATGACCTTGAATGCACAGTTTTGTTCATATCAAACCCACCTCTGTCACATTCCCTGGTGTAGGTATGGTGATTCTTTCCATTACTTTATTTCTAGAGTTAAGAGGTATTGTATAATGATTCTTATCCAACATTTGTTTTTTCTAATTTATTCTTTTGTATCTCGATTTGGATAGGTTCAACTACATCTCAACATCCTATCCCTCCTATGTACCGCTCGTCCACACTACTTATGGTCTAAACTCACACTTGACTTCTTCCAAGTTCATTCCTTGGCTCGAACCCCTTTCCTTGGCGTCTCAGTTAAATAATAGGGTCTGAAAAAGGATGTTATTATGCTCGATGAACTCATTCGATCTTGAATGGTTTTATTTTTCTTTGTTGTTGATACAAGATTTTTCGTGACATGTTACTTGGTTCTTGAGGGGATAAAATCCCTACCCCATCCGGTTCTTCCCTTGTGTCTACGACATGAGTCTCCCCTTGTCTTCATGTGTCTTCTAATTTAACAGGTCTCCACTTAAGGAGTTACAGCTCTACTAGCCTGGTTGTATCTTGACAAGGGTTTACTTTTGTTCCCTTGGAACATTATTTGGAGCACGCTGCTTAATTTATGAATTTATAATTTATTCATACGCTCTGGAGGACATATTTATCTTTTTTATGATATCTCTACTATTTAGAACATCTTACTCACACTCTAGTCATGACTGTGCTACTATATTTGACTTTTTTATTCGTTATGCCGATACAATATTATGTAAATTATTTCGGGTTATTCCTTCTCATTGTTGGGAGTATTTTTATATAAAAACACTAGATAATTTAACATGTTTAGTGTTAGTGAGATGATCATTATATTTAAGGAAAACTCTGTCAGAATTTTCTTTGATGATTACAGTATTTCAAGTTTTAATGTATAAGTTGGGATCATGATGAATGATTTCGACAAGTGGTCTTGCAGAACCATGTTCATTCCAAATACTTCTATTATCATCATTTTCTTTCTGAATTTATTTACATAAGGCCTATCATGATTATTGGCCTCTGTTCCTTTTTTTTTCTATCACACCTTGAGGGAAATCGATTTTTGAAATGCTAGGAAACTGAGATTATCATGCACAATTTATACTTATCATATGCCCTTCTAGATGTTAAATAGTTTACATTTCCCATTATTATGAATTTAGTAGAGTCATATCTAATTTGGTTATGCTACTTCTTGAGCCATAATGATTAAATAAATAGTTAATTGTGTGTTTAGAGAAACATCATTTATTGCTTCCTTTCTTAAAGATTTATTGTGTATAATTTACCTCTTTCTGTTCACTATACATGTGCAATTTGTAGCACAACTTAATATCATTGTTATCTACCCAGTCTTAGAGGATTTATGTGTAAGATCATAATACACTTTAAAGGCTACATTCTTCAAACTCAATTGAGCCCACAATTTCAAAAATAAAATTACATGCATGGTGCATTGATTACATCCTATAGCTTGATTTGATGACTTGGTTCCTAGATATAGTTTTGGTATGACTTCCTAGGTTACTGAGCATGGATATTATCATGTTTCCTTTCCCCAAAGCTACATCCAAGAAGCGACATGCAGGAGTTCGCTTACGTTCACCTACGAAATGTTTCTCCGATTCAATCCATTATTCTTTTCTTCCATGCTTTGATGCAATTAAATTTAACTATTGTACTCATCCTGGAATTCTAACTTGTCCACCACAAGGTTTGATTTGACAATAATGTTTTCCACATCAACCTTTTGTTTTTTTAAAACTCTTTGTTATCACTAATTCTAACTTGTTAGCTAATTTACTACAGTCATATAATTTATATTTGCAGAAAAAAACAAGTATATAAAGAGTGCATCCACACAGTACCCATCTTTCACCTACATATGAATACATGTAAATGGGTGTATATATATTATGATACAAGAATTAATGTATTATGTATCTCCATGGTACAATTCATACATAAAGAAATATTTGAGTAATTGGAGTACATCCCATGAGGACTTTTCCTCATAGAAAATTTTCATATTTCTTCGTCATAACTCAAACTTTTACATCTACTATCACAGAAATAATTTAATATTCACTGATATTTCCATTATTATAATCAAACTATTCAGTTGTGAAAAATAAAGACAATTGATTAAGATCCATTGGTACTCCATTTACTTTAAGCATACTAATTAGTTGTACAAAATAATGGTAGCAATAACCTCAAACCAGTGGTTTAGTCTGAAGAATTAACTTGGAAGGAACGAATTTCCTCCCAACCATGAACCTCCTCCTTTGGTTCTCCTCCCTGCTGAGATATTTCTTTTCCCCATAATCAACAACCTTTGTTGTTCTGGTAAAGGAATTTTTATTCCTCACTTTCCCTAATAGACTTTCTATGACGACATCCTGTTTTTTTTGGGTTCTGCCAATCCACATAGCCTAGGATTTTGCTATTTTTTCTTGAAAATGAATATTTTTCTTCCTTTAAAGCCTTCCTTTTCCACTATGGTGCTTATTCACCCATTCTAGTGTTGTTTCCCCCGCACTCGGTGATTTTCCAAAATTTCTCTCCCCTCATCTAGTTAATCACATAATTTCACTCCAAGGATTTTTTGGGAGTGATCTGGGAAAGTTTTCTTTTTTTTCTCCATCCAATCCATCCACCCTTGATAATGGATTGGAATAACGATCTCATTCATTCATTTTTTCTTTTCCAAGTTAGTTCTTCAAATGATATATTTATTTATTTCCAAACAATTAACTACATTATCATAGTTTTTCCCACAAAGTAGATCCTAGCTTTCATGCCATTTGTAATAGTAATTCAATAACTAAAACAATAACAATAAGTTGACTTCGATATTTTCTAGAACATAGAGGGCATTACATCTCCTCCCCCAATAGAAAATAACATCATCCTTGGTGTTTATTATTCAACCATTTCTTCGTCAAACAAAGTTGGATAAGTTTTTTTCATGTTATCTTCCACTTCCCTAGTAGCCTCCTTGGGAGTAAAGTGACTCCACTACACTTTAATCTAAGCAATGACCAAATTACGGAGCACGATCTCTTTCTGCTCCATGATATGCAGTGGCTCTAGTAGAAAGCCTCCTTTGGGTTCAACCTATAACACATTCCAGTCAACTATATGAAAATGATCATGAACATAACTTTTTAGTAATGATACAAGAAACACATTATGAACTTTAACATGTCTAGGTACATCAAACTCGTATTCTACTAGACCCACTCGATCCATAATTTCAAATGGTCTGCAGAATCGTGGTGCTAATTTAGCACACCCTCTAGTTCTGAGAGTATTTTTCTGGGGCTTAACCCTCAAATATATATGCTCTCCCACTTGGAACTCTTTGCGTGTCCACTTATTATCCACATATCTTATTTGCCAGTCTTGGCCATTTTTAATATTTTGTTGATTTTTCTGCACTATCTACTCCATTTCCTACAAAATGTCTGATCCATGAATCAACCTATCCTCAGGTTGGATCCAACTGAGTGATGTATGGCATTTCCTACCATACATGGCTTCAAAGGGGCTAATTTTGATTGACGTTTGATAGTTTTTGTTGTAGGAAAACTCAGCCAGAAGAAGAAAGTCTTACCACTTTGTGGGCCCATCCATCACATACATCCGGAACATATACTCCAAAATATGATTAGTTCTCTCAGTTTTCCCATCTCTCTATGGATGGTATGTAGTACTAAAGTTCAACTTATTTCCCAAGCCCTTGACCAAGGCCTTCCAAAAGTTGGAGGTAAATTTCACATCTCTATCTGAAACTATCACTTTTGGTATGCCATGAATTCTGAAAATTTCCTTCATGAAGATATTAGCAATTTGTGGAGTCCCAAAAGTGGATTGTACTAGTACAAAGTGCAGTTATTTAGTAAATGTATCAACTACCACCATAATGGAGTCATACTAATACTTGGTCTTTGGTAATCCTGTTATAAAATCCATGGAGATCACCTCCCACTTCAATTCCGATATGGGTAGCTGGCTTATTAATCCTTCCTGGCGCTAGTGCTCCACTTTCACTTGTTGACACTCTAAGGATTTGACTAGATAATCTACTATCGATTTCTTCATACCAAGCCAAAAAAAATATTTTCTTAAAGATTTAATCATTTTCTAGTATCCCAAATAACTAACGTACGGTCTCTTGTGGTGTTCATCGATAATCATTCATTTTAGTATTGCAACTTTAGGAATATATAGCCTATTATGATAAGTAATTAAACCTTTTGGTTTTAAAACATACCCAAAAATTTCTTCCTGCTTCACTTTCAGCCATATTTATTGATATCCAAGGTCTTGTTTCACTGCTAGCTACACCTATGTGTCAAAATTTCTCTTTACACTGCTTCTTGCACTTGCTATCAAAGAATGAGCATGTTTACTTAGCGCATCAATGATTTTGTTTTCCTTTCCCTTAATGTGCTTTATTTCAATTTCAAATTCACTAAGGAATGCTAACCATATTTTCTTTCTTACATTTAGATCAGGCTAACTAAAGAAATACTTTAGGCTGATATGGTCGGTTACTAAAACAAAATTCTTTCCCCGTAAATAATGCCTCCACATTTTCAATGCATGGATCACTGCAACTAACTCCAAATCATAGACAACATAATTTTGTTCATGTTTTTCTTGACTCATAGGCTATGACAACATTTTCCTACATTAGCACACCCCCAATCCTTCTAAATGACCATCTATGCACATTGTAAACTGCTTATTTGGGTCTGCTATATTGAGAATAGTAGTTTTTGTCAACATCTACTTCATTTTGTTGAAACTCTCCTGAAATTTTTTTGTCCATTCAAACTTTACTCATTTCTTCTGTAGGGAGGTAATGGGGTAAGTTAATTTTAAAAATCCCTCCACAAATCTTCAATAATACCCAAAATTCCCCATAAAGGAGCAGATTGTTGATACATCTTTTCATGTTTCCCAATTCATAATGGCTCTAACTTTCTCAGGATCCACAGGCAATCCTTCTCTCGAAATAATATGTCCCAAATACACTATTTTAGGTTTGTAGAATTCACACTTACTATTATTTGCATAAATTTGCTACTCCCTTAATGTTTGCAACACCAATCTGAGATGCTCATAATGTTCTTCTTCATTTTTAGAATACAGTAAGATGTCACCAATGAAAATTAATACAAGTTGGTTAAGGTACTAATGCAGCACAATATTCATGAGACACATGAAGGTCGCAGGTGCATTGGTGAGACCGAAAGGTAGTACCACAAGTTCATAATGACTATACCGAGTTCTAAAAGTTGTATTATGTATATCCTGCTCTTTTATGCAAAATGGATGATATCCAGTTCACAAATCAATATTTGAAAAGATAATTTCCCCCCTCACTTGATCAAACAGAATGTCGATTCCAGGTACGAGATATCTGTTTTTTTATAGTTAATTCATTTAGCTGCCTATAGTCAATGCAAATTATAAAAGTGCCATCTTTTCTCTCAACAAAAAGTACCACGGCTCCCTAGAGTGACACACTCAGTTTTATGTAACCCTTATCTAACAACTCTTGTAGCTGCTTTTTCAATTCTAATAGTTCTCGGGTACTCATTCAGTACGAGGCCTTGCATACAGGTGTAGCACTTGGCACTAAGTCAATTGATAAATCTATGTCTCTATGAGGGGTAACTTGGGAATTTGTTCACGAAACATATCCTAGAAATATCTTATTATAGGTAATTGGTCTACCCTTTCGGTTTATGCTTATTGTTCATCTTTCTCCACATGAAGCATATAAACTTGAAACCCTTTCCTTGTTATTTTCATTTGTAACATTGTTACTTGTCTACCAGATACTCGTTTTGGTTTTCCTCTTATCAAGAAAGATTTCCCCTCTGAGTTAATGCAAGTTACAGTCTTTTCTAAACAATGTTTAACAACTTTTTGTTGTTCCAACCAAGTCACACCAATTAATAGGTCATACGACCCTAAGGGAAGGATGTTTAATATGGTTTCTGTATAATATCCAGTTAGATCCACTATACATTGTTTTTAACACATGGCTCATTTTATGTTTGGTACTAGTGGCTAGCTAGACCAGCCAAGGACTTTTAAATTTTTTTAATTTTAACTTACACTTTTCCACAATTTGAGGGCTAATATAGCTTAACCTAGTCCCATGGTATATTAAAATAAACACAGGTTAGTTTTTAATAATACCTTCAATGTTAATCATTTAGATTGATGTTCTTCTTGTCGGTCCTCTAATGACATGCTAATCCTCAAAATGTTTCTGGCCACATCATTCATTGTAGATGCCTCATGTGCCACTTGAAAAATATGAATTGATCTCGGGTTACGGGCGCAATCCCACAACAGATGTGGTTTGCCACAACCCCAAAATTATAGTGGATCTCTTTCTTTAGTTCCCGTGCCCTTTTTTCTTCCCAACTCCACAGTTTTTGACCCCGTTTAATATTGTGTCAATTAACTTTGATCCCCTTTATTAAATTTCTTCCACTAGTGGTCTTTCCAAAAACTTTTCAAATAAGGAGGAAATTTCATCCCAATTTTATGTTTATCCTTGTTCTACCATGGTCTGGAATCTCATTCTTATTTATGAACTGTTGGTAGCAAATTCTGGTCTTCCGGACTGCTTCATCCATATTCCCTGGATTATCAAATTCAATTCTTTCCTTATACACTATTGGAAAACAATTCAAATATCTCTGCACCTTGGCTTTTTCTTATCTAATATAGGGTATATACCCGAAGTAAGTTAGTGAATTTGGTCACAAATTCATCCATGGTAAGTTTCCCCAACCTCATTTCATGCAATTTCTTTTCTGGGTCGTCATAATACCTCTCACTCAAATAACAAGACTTAATTTTTTGCTCAAAGTCTTCCCACAAGACAATTTTCTCATCCAACAAGCGTATAATTTTTGTCTCTTCCCACCATAGGGTGGCCTTTCCTTGTAGTTTATAAACAAACAGTCTTTATTTCATGTTGATTTCACATTCATACACTTGAAAATACTTGACCATATTCAAGATCCAAGCTTCCACATCCTCCTCCCTTTCCCCGTTAAAGGTAGGAGGTTTTGTATTTCAAAATTCTCCCTCTAATTCCCTCTTTGTATTAGCCTTATGGGATTTAGAATCTGTTTTATTGGATTCTTCTTCACTTTTACATTTTTTCAGCATCATCCCCACCTATTTCCGTTTCAGCCCTTCCTGCTCTACACTCTTGTGACTAGATTTCTCTATCCATTCTCTAATTTGTTTTTCCTATTCCTCACTAGATTTTATTAATGTTTCATTACTACTTCAGAGATGTGACAATTCCCATTGAAAATTCCTCACTATCTTTAAAAAGTGAGAGGGAATTGGGTTACTACATTCCCCTAGTTCCGCATAGAAATCATCCCCTCCGGTAATAGCTTGGGGCGACTCCTCCATCTTTCATTGTGGTCTTCTTCCTATAAAAACAACCTAAATAATGTCAAAAAATTCCCATATAATACTAATCTTGTGCAAACACTAACTAGTAATGGGGCTCTATTCAAGCCCAATGTAGAAATCCAAGCTTTGATACCATTTGTCATGAACCTACTTACATAAACAGTTTTTAATTTTTTTTTCTTTACTATAGGGGTGATAAAAGTGACTTTGACCCTTTTATTGATTTCTTACATAGAGTTTCCACATGTCCTCTTTTAACATCAAGGTGACCCCTATTAAGAAATGGTTGTGACTAACTAATCAACCTCCCAACACATGTGTTTCTATATATATCCTTGCAACGATATAGTTATGTATGCTCTCATTTTAATTCGCATATATACATATATGTGTGTGTGTGTGTAGGAGTTCATAATGTTTTAATTCTATTACCACCATGGATATAACTGATGCCCATGTATCACTATTTGGAACCCCCAATTAGTTGTTTAACTATTAATAAGCTAAACCTTTATGTTACCTCTCGCGTTTCTATCTAGTTGTTATGGTGATTTAACGTATATGATATCTCAAAGGATTAAGCCTTAATGCCTTCATTGATGACCATTTACTACCTCTTAGGCCTCAGTACCCACTAGGTCCTGTCTCGATGTTGCTTCATTTGACACTTATACCCTCACCCTCACCTCCTACCTCCAGTGTGCTCCACGTACCCTATTCTGTATGCCACTACACTTAGCCACATGGATCTTGTTGTAGTATACCAAGGGGGGATAATATGGGGTACAGGGGGAGGTACCCAAGGGAATAATGTAATAATGGGATGGGCTATAGTAATAAATAAGGTGGTTAACCTGTACCATGTAAGGGACCACAAGTAGTTAGCAATAATGTAATAAGCCCATGGTATTAGATAGATGGTATTGAGGGAACCATGGTAATGACCCATGGTATTGTATGTATGAGGCCTATATAGAGGCTACAGACTCCCCATTGGGAGATGTCAAGGAATATTGTATGGACAAGCATATGGCTTGTGGAGTGCTCTCCTTCCTTAATGAGTGAATGTATGGTGTTGCCCTACCTTAAGGGTTTGATCAATAAAGAAGTATTTTTATATTCAGGTCTTGTTATTTCTTGGGTTTACTTCTATTACCTTATATTTTTGGATTAGATCTATAACAAGATTTGTCACAACGTGATACTACATTCTTGAGGGGATACAATCCTAACCCCATTTGGTTTTTACTCTACCTCCAGGACTTGAGGCTCCACTTATCTTCACATGTCTTCTAATTTAGGAGGTCTCCATTTAAAGAGTTACAGTTATGTTGGTCTGGGTGTATCTTGAGACGGGTTTACCTTTGTTCCTTAGAACATTGTTTGCAACACGTTACTTAATTTATGATGTTATAATTTATTCATACGTTCCAGAGGACATATTTATCTTTCTTGTGATATCTCTACTATTTACAACATATAATTCACACTCTAGTCGTCACTATTCTACTAAATTTGAGTTTTTGATTCGTTATGCTGATACAATCTTCTGTAAACTATTTGGGGTACTTCCTTCTCTATTTTGGGAGTTTTTTTATATCAACAAACTGGATAATTTATCGTGTTTAGTGTTAATGAGATGATCATTGTATCTAAGGAAAACTTTGCCAAAATTGTCTTTGCACATTATAGTATTTCAAATTTTAATGTATAAGTTGGGCTCATGATGAATGGTCTCCACAAGTGGTCCTATAGAACCATGTTCATCCAAAATACTTATGTTATCACCATTTTATTTCTAGACTACTTTACTCAAGGACTATCATGCTTCTTGGCCTTTGTTCCTATTTGTTTTCCTATCACATCTTCATGGAAATTGGTTTATGCTAGGAAACTTTGCGATTATCATGCACAATTTTTACTCTTGTCATATGCCCTTGTAGATGTTAAATAGTTTACATTTCCCCTGATTGTGAATTTAGTATAGACATATATGACTTGGTTACACTACTACTTGAGCTAGAATGATTAAATAAATTGTTAATTATGTGTTTAGAGAAAAATCATTTATTGCTTCCTTTCTTAAAGATTTACTATGTATAATTTACCTCTTTTTGTTAACCGTACATGTGAAATTTGTAGCACAACTTAATAGCACCGTTATCTACCAAGTATCATAGTATTAATGCGTAAGATCATAATATATTGGAAATGCTACATTTTGGTAACTCGATTGAGTCCACAATTTCGAAAATAAAACTACATGCATGGTGCTTTGATTACATATTATAGCTTGATTTGATGACTCGGTTGCTAGACACAGTTTTGATATGGCTTCATAGGTTACTAGGCATTCAGATTATCCTATTTCCTTTCCTCAAAGCTACCTTCGAGAAGAAATATGCAGGATTTCTCTTGCGTTCCCCTCTGAAATGCTTCTTCAATTCACTTCGCTATTCATTTCTTCCATGCTTTTATGTAGTTAAATTCAACTGTTGTACTCATCCCGAAATTATAATACATCCACCATAAGGTGTGAATTGGCTGTCACATTTTCAACATAAACCTTATTTTGTTTGAAAATTCTACGTTATTACTATTTCTAACTTGTTAGCTAATTTACTACAGTCATATAATTTACATTTGCAGAAAACAAACAAGTATATAAAGAGTGCATCCACACAGTACCCATATTTCACCTACATATGAATACATGCAACTCTGTGTGTGTGTGTATTATACATATATACATATTCTGATACAACAATTAATGTCTTCTTTATTTCAACTGTAGAAGTCACACGTAAAGAAATATTTGAGTAATTAGAGTACATCCAAGGAGGATTTTTCCTCATAGAAAAATTTCATATTTCTTCTTTAGAAATCAAACTTTTACAACTAATCAGGTCATAGAAATAATTTAATATGCATTGATATTTCCATTACTATAATCATAGCATTCAATTGTGAAAAATAAATATAATTGATTAATATCCACTTATACTCCATTTAATTTTAACATATCAATTAGCTGTACAAAATAATGACAACAATCACCTCAAAGTAGTAGTTTAATTTGAATAATTAACTTGGAAAGAACAATTTGCATCCCAACCATGAACCTCCTCCTCTGGTTCTCCCTCATGTTGATATGTTTCTTTTCCCCGAAATCAACAACATCTGCTGTTGTGGTAAAGGCATTTTTATGCCTCACTTTCCCTAGCAAACTTTCTATAATGATGTCCCATTTTTTCTAGTTTATGCCAATCCCCATATCCTAGGACTTTCCTATATATTTTTTTGAAAATGATTATTTTTCTTCCTTTAAAGGTTTTCTTTTCCACTATGGTGCTTATTCACCTATTCTAGTGTTGTTTCCCTACACTGGGTGATTTTTATATATTTTCTCTCCTCATCTCGTCAATCACATAATTTCACTCCAGGTATTTTTTTGGATTGATTCGGGAAAGTTTTCCTTTTTATCCATTCAATCCATCCACCCTAAGTCATGGACTAGAATAATGATCTCATTCTTTCATTTGTTCTTTCCCAAGTTAGTTCTTCAAATGATATATTTATGTATTTCCAAACAAATAATTGCATTATCATAGTTTTACACACAAAGTAAATCCTCACTTTCATACCATTTCTAACAGTAATTTGACTACTAAAACAATAACAATAATTTGACTACAATAGTTTCTGAAATATAGGGGGCATTACACCCACACTCATATAAAGTAGTCGGTCGAGATAGGAAGATGTCACTCCTTTCTCATGTGAATATGGGATTTGTCAATATGAGTAGAGGTATTGGAGGCCTTCTGTAGTCATTAATGAAAATTCGAATCTCAAGGCTCTTCCTTCTACTGGGATCTTTCTTCCCCTAGGATGATTTTCCTCCCTTAGAGCTTGAGAAATTAATGATTTTGTCAAACCAATCATAGAGGTTTCCATTTTTTACTGATCAAAGACACAAATATCATCTCCACTCGTGTAGATAGGATACAAAATAGGATAATAATTTGATATGGTTGTATTCCAATCCTATATGGATGTTAACATGTACTCAAGGATTAAAAATCCCTCAGTGATTATGGCATAGGAAACTATACCTTTATTTATATTGGATTGAGGGTAAGAGGTGGAGACAAAGGGTGGGCTAAGTTCTCCTCATCCCATACCAAATACTTTAAGGATGTCCAAAAACCAAAACCTTCACCACAAAACCCTAAATATCTCTCTAGAACAAATTCCGTGGCAAAACAAGCAGCATTAAGCCCCTTCATTGAAGTGGAGAATTTTATAAGTAGATTCACAATTGCATATTATGAATGACAGGTGATTATTTTCCCTTTCAATGGATTTTTTCCTAGATCATCTATTCTCTAGGAATCGGTACACAAGAATTGGTCTCAAAATACTATGCTACATTTATGCTAAAAAATATTCTCTTTTGTGTTCTTCATTTAGCTAGAAGAATGAAATATGGTTCTAGATTAGAGACCCTAATATTGGGGCTTCTCTAGCCTCTTCTTTGAACCTTAATTTATATATTTTAATTGTTTCTCTATGTTGGGTCTCGAAACAATGCTCAAAGTAATACTCCCCAATTTTCCCATCCATTTGATACACATAGATACCTTTAAATATGTGGGAAAGTTATTAGGATACTTCATCAAAAACAACTCTAATAGTATTGCAAAAGGAATGTTCAAATTCACATATGTGTGGATTTGGACCTTAGTAAAATATTTATGAATAAAATTCATTTTTTAATTGAGAGGCAGGGTTTATTCATAACCAATGTATTCTGGAAACATTACTTTTCAATGTAAGAATTTCCAGTGGATGAGTCACCTTCAAAATGCCTACCCCTACTCGCAAGGACCCTGTTTGCACCACGAAGACAAGAAAATGAACCATGAATGGAAATATCCAAAAGGATCTATAGGATCTAAGACCACTACAGTTTAAGAGCAGAATAACACATAGAAATAGAAGTTACCTAATTCCAAGTCTCAACCTTCCAACTCAACTAAGTTGCAGGTTGAACCATATCAACCATTAGTAGAGGAAGCTTATCCTTCGATCAATATGGAAAGATGCTCAAAGATAATTTTTCAACATCAATGAGTGGGCACAAATTTACCCATGAATTAGATCACTTAGATAATGACAAGGAAATGGAAAATATGCCAGAGAATTTAGCATTGGGCACATCTTAGGGAAATTTTTTCCTGGTAACCCCTCGAAATGGATAGACATCTAAAAGATAAAAGGAAAGGAGAAAATGCCCATGAAAAATATTGGGACTTGAATTCAGGGAGTAAAATGTATTTTTGTGTGGTGTGTTTACTAAAATATTGTTGTTAAAAGGTAATAAAAATTGATTTACTAAAATATTGATGTTATGCTACTAGTGACTAACCATGCTTGACATAATGTATACATAAAAATATGGTTACATATGATTTGGTAACATTGTATGTAGGTATAAATTCTAGAATGTTGCTTTATTATTACAATGATTGATTCTACTAACCCATTAACCCGAAAACCCTAACCTAATTATAATGATTGAATATTGTTGAATATTGTTACTTATTATTGTCCACAATTGACACTATACCATTTAACAAATACTAAAAACTAAAATAATGTCTAGACATAAATATTCTTGACCATGATTGAAAATATGTATCTATGACTAAGTTCAGTGTATTACATCAACCCCTTGAATATATAAAAATTAGTATGGATATGCCAAAATTTAAGCTATTATAATAATCATTATGTCTCAAAATAAAATATTTTGTATAATACTCTATTTAATTTTTGATGGTGGTTAAATTCTTGATGTATAATCCTTTTTAGTATTATTTTAGTATTATCTTGTAGATTAATTTCATCAATATATATTACAATAAAAACACTAATTATTGGGTTTAAGAGAGAGTTTTAAATATTATAAACTAAAAAACTATCAAAAGAACTTTGCAAAACCCTTTATTAATGAAAGCACGTCGTTTTATGTTGGTTTCAACATGTATTTACTGTACTTATTAAATTTTAGGTCATCGAAGGATTTGGTAAAGGTTTTTTAAATTGTGTGCACATTATGACTCACTTAATATTGACATGGTAAGTCACTATTGCATATGATTTTTAATGGAAAATCCATTCTTTAAAATGTTCAAAATACATGCATTTATTGATTAATACCTTATTTTTGAATATTTATTGCACATTTTTTGCTTTTATTTTTTTCCTAAATCAATTTATAATCATTAATATTTTCATTTAAATTTTACTATTTTGTCTTTAAAAAAAATTATACTTAATAATCTTAAAAAAGTTATATTTTAAAAGTCTTTTACTTAAAATAATCTCTAATGTATATGAGTATATATATATGTTTTTTATATTATTTTTTATATTTTTAAGTCACTTTTATAATAGTTTTCCATGGTGTATTGGAATATTACAGGACATTATAGGAGGATATTGGTAAATTTAATCTTATTGTGTCAATTGTTGATGTTAATGAACCATTAATTTCATTACTTATAAGACTATTTTTACTATAGTTAGCTAAGGTTGAATATAGTTGTGAATGGTTGATAATATGCTACCAACTAATAGCCATGTTTCACATAATGTCTATTTGAACACTGAGATGAGAGGTGAATCTGTACTTCATATATTTTAAACAATTTAAATATCATTGAACATTAATAGAATTACATTGCAAGAATAGTACACAAGAGTTATATTAACAATTGATTTTTATCTTCAAGGAAGCTACAACTTCATAATGTTTATTTGAACACTAAGATGAGAGGTGAATCTGTATTTCGTATATCTTAAACAATTTAAATATCACTCAACATTAACAGAATTACACTGCAAGAATAGTACACAAGAGTTATCTTAACAATTGATTTTTATCTTCAATGAAGCTACAACTATAATTTTACCATCCACAATCCAAGGAGATACAACCCTTGATTATTAACAACCACTATAGAGGAGTAATAACCCACTTGTTTTAGGCTGCCCCAAAGGAGTAACAACCCCTAAAATAAAAATAAATAAATAAAAAAATAAAAATGTAATATAAACCCATCCCCATGGTCAAGTAAAACAAATCAATAATTTAAACTAATTTTCATTAATTAACTCTTTGTATTGATTGATTGTAAATAAGAACATAACATAATGTTAATATAATTGTGTTAAGTTAACATATTTTTATTGGATGTTAAAAATTAGTAACTGTATATAAATAAAACTTATTTAATAAAATTATAAAAGAAATGCTCACAAGATTCTAAAAACTAATAGATAATTGTCATAATAGATATTAATCATAAAATATACATCTAAATATGACAAATTTAACAAAGTTAGGAAAGAAAAGCTTACGAGATCCTAAAAATTAATAACTATAATAAAATTATTTTAATAAAATAGAAAAAAACTCACACAACTCTAAAAAACTATTACTAAATAATACATAAGGATAACATATCTGAAATAATGATACATATTTAAAGTAAATAAATATGATAGAATTAACTCTTTAACCCTTCATATTAATTAATGTGAATATACTTTTGTTGAGTTAACATGTCTTTGCTATTTAGAAATCGCATATTAAAAGATCAAATAAAGAAAATATATTAATTAAAAAATATATATTATTTATTTAAATTAAATTAGTTAATATTATTTTTACTAAAGTTAAATTAGAGAAAGATATACTAAAAAAATATTGTAATCATAAACTCACATCTTGTAATCAAAGTAAAACAAATCAATAATTCAAATTAATTTTTACTAATTAACTCTTTGTGTTGAGTAATTGTATATAAAATAATAACATAAGGTTAATATGGTTGTGTTGAGTCAACCTAACTTTATTAGATCCTAAAAATTAGTAATCATATATAAATAAAACCTTTTTATTAAAACTAAGAAAGAAATGCTCACAAGATTCTAAAAACTAATAACTAATTATATCAATAGTTATTATTTATATCCTTAAACTATTTGAAATTGAAAATAATTATTATTTCTATCCTTAAAATACTTGGAATTAAAAATATTTGACTGAGGTTTATATAATTTAGGTCATTATTGTTTCCATATAACATTTTAGGTAACAAAAAGTCAATCATTTTTAAAATAAGAAAATTTGTGGCCAATAAATCTATGACCAACTTATTTAATATCAAGGAATTTAGACTTCTGTGATCCATAATGTTTGTTTAGAAACTTTTCTGGCGAAATCACATAATTGATCATTTGTCGACGCGTTTCGAACCAACTAGTGTGGTTCATCGTCAGGACAAGTTGAAGCTACAGATCCAGTATAGCGAGTTAAATAGTCCAAGCAGAGACTCCAACGGCTAAAAAGACTAACGGCTATTTTTCAACATCAGGACCCAGTCAAACCTTCTCTAACTAAATTAATATTAATATTCTTTATAATTAATATTATACTTATGGAGCTAAGTAAACTGGGTAAAAATTAACCAGATAAGAAGTTAGATATTAAATTTAATCTATTTATATATTTAAATTATTAAAACATTATATATATATATATATATATATATATTTCAATAC
>APFE030168168.1:110621-129634 GCA_000404065.3 Pinus taeda
TCTCTCCTTCACCTCCATTTTCATGATTTTCTTTGTAAAAGTAACCTTACAATTCTCTAGTTTCATCTAAATAGAAGATGTATAAATTAAATGTCACAACTTTTAATGTCTATGCACTGTAACATTCCAAGCACTACTTTGATGCAACTACAATTGCAATTTAAACAGTTCTTTGATAACATTCCTTAGTCTCCACATACATTTACCAAATCTTGGGAAAACTGAAATCCAATGTTTAAAATACTTGTTATTAATACAGTTTACTTGTGGCCAAATTGATGTTTCCCTTCTTGAATTCTCAAGATTTTTTTTTTTTAATTACAAGTAGGCGTGCATTTACAAGGGGTTTGGATAACTTGTTTCAATTAAGAATTATGATGAATTTTAGCTAAAAATTTAAAATGAATTAATTAGTTTTGTGATGTAAAAGCAAGAAAAAGTCAAGATAACTAGATGCCTTTTTAAAAGAAATACTGGAAGAAAATATTTTATATGAGTTAGAGAAACTCATAGATAATATTTTATGTTATTTAAGACTACTATTTATAAAACATGGCAATTTTGTGTATTTTTTTAGTTCTTTTGGAAGTTAGAATTGCATAGAAAATATGACATGGATTTAGCTTGATTAGGATCGCATTTCATTCATCCATAGATAAATAAATATAATCCATAGCCTCACAATTTCAACACATAATTCTAAATAAAAAATTATAGATATAAATAAATAGTAATGAACATTCTCCTTCTTTCACTTTATATACACAGTTCTTCATTATAATTATATCTATTATATTATATTATATATATATAATATATATATATATATATAAATAAATCTAAAACCCATAGTTATTGCTCCCAAACCCAAACCCAAATTATCGTTCTAAACAATTATCATCTCTTGCAATTCATCTGGCAATAAAGAGCAACCTAGGCACTTACCCTCTCCATTTCTGTCAACGCTCAGTGCCCAACGTGACAGAGTAAAGAAAGCCCGTTTCGTAGATTATAAGAACTTAGGTGTGATTTCAAATAATGTGTGTTACTCCAAAGATGCTAAGAGCTAGCTTGACGAGATCTGCGATTTTATAACCTTGTCAAAATAATGTTAAGTGAACGTAAGAAGTGTACTGCCTTTATATTTGTAAATTAATTCTCAGATGTGAGTCTTACATGAATTGGTCAAGGGTTTCGTTTAATGCATTTTTTTTTATTAGTATGTAATAAAATAATTTTGTTTAATTAAAAATAATAAATATAAATTTGGTTTATTTAAAAATATATATATTATTAAATTTGGGAATTAAAATATTTTTTACTATTCTAATTTAATTTTTTTTTTAATAATAAATATAAGAAAGTGGATTAATGTTACGTATATTTAAAAAAAAGTTAATTATGTTATATTCAATTTATTTTGCCATATATTTTTAAAATTTTAATTTAATTATTTATAATTATTATCCAGATGATAACATGTAACATCTTATAAAATATTTTAAAAACATCGGTATAGTTAGTAGAAGACATGGTTTTTTAAGGGCATTTTTTTGTTACTTTTAACCAAACCAAACACAGATTTAAAAAAAAATGACTTTGAGTTGTTTAATGTACAAGATTCAATTGGAACAACAAAGGATTTACAAGGTATAGGTAGAATGGATAAGTTTAATTATTGTGAAGTCCCAGAAGATGAAAAGGGCTTGAGTGAGCTAGCCCGCCCCTTTGAAATACATTGTGAGGGAGAAATGGGACCGTCCCGGGAGGGGTATCCTGAGGAACGGGGAAATTGTAGTCGGGAGCACAGTCTGGGGGAAAATTTGGGAACCCATGACAAGAATTTCATTGTAAAAGCAGAGGGGAGGTCTGAAAGTGGGGACTTGAAGATTATGGCCTTAGCCCACCATCTGATTCACATGACAGAGGGCCTTATACATCTCTTGTACCTGGAGAATGGAGATAAGTGTCAATTTCAAAAAAATGAAGGGGACTGCAATAGAAGCAAAGGAACAACCAAAGGGAAACTGGTAAGGGGCGACGATGAGAAGAAACTCAAAAAACTGACACCTGTGATTGATAAATGTCTAATGTCTACAGGAGAGGGTAGAAAAAAGGATGGTGCGCCTGGGATGTGGCAGAGGACGCGGAGGTAGAGGCCGACCAAGGCAAGGGAATCTGGGAGGCAGGCCAACAGAAGGCCCTAGTAATCAGAGTAGAGGAAGAAGGTCCACCCGAACAGTGGTTCAGGATGCAGCAAGATCTTACCAAGAAGGCATGGATGAGGATATCCAACGTATCATCCAAAAATGGAAACCAATGTATTGGAGGAACAGTCAGAATCAGAGACAGAAGAATGGGTTGAAATGGTTAGAGATCCAGGAAATACGAGGGGAAGGTTAACTCTATACAGGCAGTCTCTGCATATCTACTGGGTTCTAAAATGCCTCCTGGAAAAGGACTGGAATAGGTAGCACAGGAAATGGCAGAATTTGCCAATGGTATGCCAAATTTGTAGAAAGAAATGAAAAGCTTCTAGGTCATCATTATAAAACAGAACAACAAAATGGAGGAGATGTCTCAGTTGCTGCCTTAGATAATTGGCAAACACCCTAGTCAGGAGGAACAAATGGATATCCCCATGGATATGGACCAGAATACAAGAACGAGAAAGGAATGATCTTCTTGAGGCTCTTATGGGGTTTTTTGAACTTCTCCTTTTTTTACAGTTTTATGCATATTAGTAGCTTAATAGGTAGTTTCAGTTGTATAGTGCATATAGCCAGTATGGAAAGACTTGTTAAATTTTGTTTTTGGAATGCTTATAGCAAACTAAGGTGGCCAACAGACTTGGTTTCCCTTCAGGGCAGGTTGAGGCCACCAAAACGCTGTATCTTGTCTCCTTGTTTATCATAAATAGAAAATAATGGTACTACCTTCACTTACAAAAAAAAAAAAAAAAAGGATTTACAAGGCACTAAATCCATTAATACAATAAAATATATATCTCAAATAACAAAAAATCACAATTTTGCTTCAAATTGTATAGTATAAAAAAATTATTTCATTTATTAGTTATGCTATAGCATTTTAAAATATTCTTAATAAGAGCCACAAATAAAAATTAAAATCTATATCAAAACCTTATAGTTTAAACACGTAAGTCTAGATTAAAGTTTTGGATATGATCGAATAATAGTGACATTCTCCACTTCACTTACATCTACCAAGACAATGCATACCAATATATATATATAATACATATATATATATATATATATATATAATAACTAACTCCATCGTTACTGCCCAACCCAAAGAAGAAAGGTTTTTATTTTAATTCATTAATATTTGCTCAAAATATATTGTATAATATATATGTTATTTTATATAAAACAACATTCAATTTTGTACTCAAAATCAATATTGTTTATTGATAGAAATTATATTTTTAATATGAACATATCTTTTTATGTAGAGTTTTGATTCACTATTTGAGCAATCAAAGGATTTCCACAAACTAGTTTATTTATCAATTAAATTATTCACTCCACATCTCAATTTCATAGTTCTTGTTGATGTACGACTATAGGATTAGATTTGTTGATTAATATAGCATTAACCAATGTAAATTATAAGTGTTTATCTATTTTTTCACAAAACATAATTTCTAAATTTAGTAGCAAAGACTACTATGCCCTGTGTAACACTTATTTAAAATGTATTTCTATCTCTTCAAAGGGTTTATAAATAATGGATAATATTAATGTCATACTATTATTTTAAATATACTAATAATAATAATATATTATAATATATATATATTATATATAATAATAATAAATAATAACGAATTAGTTTATATCACACCGCTCAAATTGGCAATTACCTAACAGTATACTAAGCCATTTAATTTATACATTTACAATAGTTGATAATTAATTAAAAATCTAGAATAACTATTCAAAATAAACACACTTATCAAAGTAATATAAACTATTATTTAAAAAATTAATTTTCTATCTTTTATGTCTAAATTTTTATTTTTTAGTTTTTTCATAACATATTTTCAAATTAATTTTATTTTAAATGCATTTATAGATTCTTAGAATTATAAATTTGAGTTGTTAATCTGTACAATTCAAATGTATTAATGTACATTCCATTTATATATTCAAAACTGAATTTTAATCCACAAAATAATTCTAATATTGAAATATGAATCTCTATACTTTATTTTGTTTTTGTTTAAAATGTGTTTTTATCTTCTACAAAATTTATATTTATAAATAATGAATAATAAATGTAATATTAATTATTATTTTTTAATGTAATAATAAGCTTTATTTAAATTTAATTATTTAAAATTTTATATTTTCACTCTTGATTGCAATTACTAACGTTATAACTTATATATACTTATATACATCTTTTAAAAACACTAATTGATTAGAAACACTAATATATTGATGTATTAGAAATTTAAAGAGAAAATCATTTCTATTGTTCCCCTCATAGTTATTTTCAGTAAACTTTCTTCTCTCCTAAGTATGCATTTCATGTTTGTAAGTATTCAAAGTGTGAACAAAACAAACAAGTTTCCAAACCTAACTGTTGACTGAATCATTGATAAAATAAGGAGGGCTGTGAAGCAGCAAGCCCCTGCCAATGCAAAAAGTTTCAAACATCCTGAGAGACTTGTACAGATATTAACAACCAAAACAGTCATTTTTTCAAACACAATGAGAGGCTTGTACATGATAGACAACCAATTCCAAGACCAGTAAAACAAGCATCTAGATACAATAACTTCAAGCTCACTGGGAGATAAGGCCAATAAACAACCCACATTGTTGTCGTTAGTGCAGATGAGAAGAGAAAGATATTGGTTCATTCAAGTTGATCCCGTAGTTCGTCTTCAGCCATAGTGATTGTGCATAGGTATTTTTGAGATTATCATGGCTATATAAATCTTCACCCCCAGCACACAAACAACCTTTGAAGATTTCAATTGTAAAGTGCTTCATGGGTACTTTTCAGTGCATGCCTGACTTGCTAGAAGAGACAAGTCAACACCTAATTTCACTTACCATGTAAAATCACTAGAAATCAAATACATGTGAAATATCTGTGAAGCAACCTATACGAATTGATAACTCCAACTCTACTGAATATTATATTTGTCAATAAGAAGGTGCAATATTCTACCCTATCAACAGTTTTTGGAATCATATTTTTGCCATGATGTTGCTGGCTTGGTTTGGACCACCATTGCACAACAAGTTTCGAGCAGTGTTGTGAGACGTGGTTAAGACCCTGAGGCTTTCTATGTGTGTCCAACTCAATCCTGAAATGGGTAATCAACATAAGCTTGGCCTGAAACTTGACTGAAAGTGGAAATTTCCAAAACCCATTGAATGGCTAAGAAAATTGAAGTTTTGATACTGTCACTTGTATGGATACTCTGTTAACCTGAATTGTAAGGTCTTAGTGACAACAAAAATTGAACTTACATTCAACAGGAATGACAATTCTTCTTCCAAAGGGGAAAGGAGGGATAACATGTTCTCCTTCCAAAGGAGGAAACAATAGACTTAGATGCTCAAAGTTCAAAGCCTGAAGAAGTTACCAAGGATGATAGGTATGTTTTAAATCACCAAGGGAGGGTTTTTAAGAATGTATGCTATCCCAAAGTCTTGCATCGTCGTCCGAGGAAGGAAGCCCAAATCTGTTACATCATCATCCAAGGAAGGAAGCCCATAATCTATTAGCAAGAAATAGAAGAAAACTGAAGCAAAAGAAGGGACAAGCTATAACAAGAAACAACATAATCCACCTGTCTTTTTTTCAAACTACATTTCCATGTGACTGTGAATCACTTCTCGATAGGAAATCCATGACTAAGGAGGCAGAACATGTGTTTTGGGAACTTCACATTGATGGTTGACAAAGGTATCAAATCACAACTCAAAATTGAGAAAACTAATTCAATAACATGACATTGTGCTTTCAAAGAGAAAGATGCATTACGTGTGGCTTATTGAGCCATGATGTAGTAACTGTGAGAAAAATCAGAAATAGAGAGCGATTTGCAAATGAATATATGGAAAACTACAAAAAGAAAAATAGGTAAAAACCATTCAACTTTGACAGACAATGTAAGATGATCATATTACAATCTAAATGGATCTCAAATTAGATTAAAATAGGAAATTCAATATAACTGATTGCTCAATATTAAATAGAACATCATATTTCTTACAAAATGATGATTGAAAGGGATCTTGAAATGCAAGCAGATTATCTTTGAAGTAGCTAAATGTCCTGTTTATGTAGCCTATGGGGCAAGAACTGATCGCATAGAGAGAGATAAGTGAATATCAGCCCTTAGGAATTTCTTACTACAATGAATCCAATATTGCAGTTGAATACAGTAAGACTGTAAATGAATAGATAAGTTGAAATAAGTCTACAAGATAATTTCCTTACTAAAATTGAGTACTACAAATATGAAGTTGCTGCAGATATCTGTTAGTTCTCTCAAATTCATCTTCCACTGAGATTTTTTGTTCTTAATGAAAATAACTTTAAGGCTTAGAAGTTAGAATAAAAATTAATTATTTTTATTTATTGGCTTACAGAGGGCTTTCTGCCATTAAGACTGAAGCATGATTAAATATTCTCTGAATACTGCATATAGATTTGAGAAATATCAAGCATCAAATTCTCAAAATGAGGCAGTCCATGTTGGATTCGGGAATATTGTTATCCATTTGCAATTTTGCACAGTTCATAATTGTTAAGAACAGAACTGCCAATTTCAAGCCCATCGATACAAAGGACTCGAAAGTGACAGAATAATACCAATTACACCTTTTTTTATTACCAGTGCTTTATTGAACAGACTTTCAAGTGTCTCCCATTGACCTAAAATTGACACTATTTTTGTTCTCTTTTCACTGCTTAGTTAAGGTACTCATAATAGATAGACTCTAGAGTACACTTATGGGCCCTGAAAATAGGTTGAAAACAAATTAACTCCCAACTACCAGCATGAAACACCAACAGGGAAATATTGAATGAAATCAAACTACTCACAACTACCAGCATAAATTTTTAGTATTTTAGCCTAAAATGATAACAATGGTTACTGTTACAATTGACAGTTGATGGCATCAAAAGTAACATCATCTATCTGGTAGACAGTAATTAAGGAATGCTTCAAAAGCTACGGCTTTTGCTAACTCACTGTAGGGAGGTTATAAAATATAGCTTTAGTTTACCATTATCACTGCTTAGTCAAGCTAGTTAGAAAAGAAAAAGGACACTTACAGATCCTGAAAATAGGCTAGGAACAAATTAACTCAAGCAAGTCATTAAAAACTAGAAGCTCAAGCACGTTGAATGATGATGGAGTCATTCTCAAGTAAACACCAACAATAACATATTGAATGACATCAAACTAGTGCCAACTACCAGCATGAATTTCAGTCTTTTGGTCTAGAATGATAACAATGGTTAATGTTACAAATAACAGCTCATGGCATTATAAGTAATATCATTAACCTGGCAGACAATGATTAAAAAATGCTTCAGAGGCTACACCTTTTGCTAACTCGCTGAAGTGAAGTTATCGATGAATTCCATAATGAGCTCTCAAAACGTTTTAAGCAACAGTGCACATTCAGGTCCTGTGAGTAGTTAATTCTGGATTGGGTGCAAATAAAGTTATCAAAGTTATAGTCCAATTGGTGTAGTTCAAAAGTTTTTACTATAACTGTGTTTACCTTCTATATCTTAGATGCTTAGTTTTTGAAATGAAATGAAAAACCAAATGATACCTTCAGATCCAAACTTTCAGCATACCAAAGCAACATGCGCCTGCACAATTCTTTTGAATTGTTTACTTGAAGGAATTTATGAGGCCATTATTTTAATTTTTTTATGAGAACCAAAGACATCTATTAGAATATCTAAAACTAGACACAAAGATCCTAACTGACCTTTATCCAAAGAATACAATTCTCCACAAGATTAAGAGGCTCCCACATCTAAAATCATCAATCTAAAAGAATGTGATTGCAATTTCCATGCTACAAAGTTTAAAATCACTACCTTTTGACTAATAAGATAATTAAAATAGGATTAGGAAACAATGGGTAGAGTGATCAACAAAAAATGAATCTTTTTCTTTATTCATCCTGTGATAAAGGGTTCGGTTGCCACAAAGAATAAACTCGACAGTCAACAGAACATTGATTCACTACCGAAGTTGTTATCCACCAAGGTTTTATTTTTGTTATGGTCTACACTACATGTGCTGCATGAATTTCAAAGGGATGAGGTTGGGTGGAATCTCAGGCAAGTTTGGTGGAATAGATACACCTAAGCTAAAGGAAGTTCACTCTTTGTTGTGCATCCCTCAACCACTTCCATAAGATAATAGGCAAATCAAACTATATCACATTGGTACATGACATGATATCTATGAGAATAAGATCAACAACCCTTCTTGCCTAATCTAGACATTGGCATAATTCTTGTTCTTGCCTTCAGTATCTAGGTTTTGTCCAAGTAACCTACTCGGATCTTCATCTCCATCTAAGACCTTCTTTCGAGCCTCCTTTACCTTAAGTGACTACAATTTCAAATGATTGTAGAAGCAAACCCCCAAGAAAGCCAAGCCATACCCTAACAGATTAATACCAGTCACTATGTCCTTTATAATAGACCATGATAAGGAAATGAAGAGCCAATCCTTGACAACACCTACAACATTCATTGTAAGGGCCGATGTCTTACCAACCGAAAGAAAAACTGCCAAGTTCAGTAGAAATGCACATGCACAGTTGGCACTAAAAAGCCTCATATCCAGATAAAATGAAGAAGAGTCTGCTAGAACCGAGAACTCAATTATGGCCCAAGGGATTGACAACAATACAAAACAACAAGGGGCAACACAGTACAGTGATGTTATTGGATTCAGACTAATCCCCTTAGTGGTCAGAAGTATTTGAATCAAGAATAACCATGTTGCCTCAAAAACCACAGCACCCAACTGCAACATGACACCCCTGGAATTGAACTGGGCTTCCCCATATGCAGCAATGGCAACCCCTAAAGAGATTCCAACCATGTTGCCCATAGTCTTTGAACTAAAACACTCATTTCCCAACAAGACTCTAATGGAATACAATGCAACAGGCATGAGGGTCTTAAGCATCTGTATAAGAATAAGGCCAAGGTAGGAATGAACATGACCGAGGTTAATGAGAGCATGAGGCTGAGGAATGAAAAGGGTTGAGGTTAAGGATGGCAAAGTTTTAATAAATGGAACGATGAGATACATGCTTTCACGGTAGGTCCCAAATAGCATTTTGTGTAGGATGATGAATATGCTATGTGGTAGCTGTAATTTATAGAATTTTCATTTTCATGCGCTACACGTGCCTCGTGCCTCACTGAGAGGTGTAACTAGAGAACGATTTCCTTGAAGAAACACAATTTCCAAACACAAACACTTTGTTTTTCAGCAGATGGATTGGGAAATCTAACCAGGCTCACCACCAGAGGTATAACTAAAGAACTAGTGCCTTTAGAGAAACTCGGCAGCCAAACACAGTATTTCGCTGCAGTTGCTTTCCTTTTCTTTCTTGTGGCAGAAGATTCATGATAATTAGCTAGAGAGGATCACCGTGGGGGATTTAAGGAGGAAGAAGACGCGCCTGCCTTTCTTGGCACCATTCCAGATACGACTACAGGTGGAATTTGGCCCAAGCTTTCAAAATTGTTGATCACTTTAGCTTCCTGGAATCGTACATGTAGTTAGCAGAGAAGATTTGATAGTGGAGACGCTCCATTTAGGGTTGACAGATCTCAATAAGGAAACAATTTTCTTTCTGCCAAGTTGACAGTTCTCAATAAGGTAGCAATTTTCTTTAGTGTCGTAGAAGATTCATTCTGGTTAGCTACAGAGGATCACTATGGGGACTTTAAGGAGGAAGAAGATGTGCCTACCTTTCTTGGTGCCATTCCAGCTACGACTACAGGTGGAGTTTGGCCTCAAGCTTTCAAAATTGTAGATCATTTGAGCTTCGTGGTACATGTAGTCATAAGAGCATATTTGATAGTGGAGAAACTCCATTTAGGGTTGACAGGTCTCAATAAGGCTAATAAATTCTAGGCTTCCTTCCTCGAATGATGATGTAACATATTCTAGGCTTACTACCTTGGACGGCTAACATATTCTGGGCTTCCTTCCTGAGACAGCTAATAGATTCTGGACTTCCTTTCTCAGACAACGATGTAATAGATTTGGGCTTCCTTCCTCGAAGGACGATGGAAGATCTCATGGCAAATCTAATTCCACACCACCCACGAAGTTCTCTATTGCAACTTCTGATTCAGAGCCCAAGACTTTGGATCGCAGTATAGTCATAAAGAAGACTAGAGATGTGTTAAGTCCAAGCAACTTTAGACTCGGAACCCGGTTTAATCATGAAGAATACTAGGGATGTGTTAATGCCAAGCAGAGTCGAGACAGGATGGAGACCAAGTTGTCGCCAAGTTGGAAAGAAGAAGATATCCAAAGATTCATATCAAAGAGCTATTGGCCCATCATAAAGACCCTTTCATCCTCTGGCAACTTGAAAATGGTGGGTGAGTTTCCTGAGTTTCCTTCCAAAATCATAGGTCCAGATTATAAGTGATAGCAGGGTAGGCTAAGTTGTTTGTAGTTTGCAATTTGTAGCAATTGTTGACATATTTTATTGTGTTGATTCATAGCTCCCCCTCTTGTGCTGCTTCACAGCTCTCTTCTCCCCTCGAACCTAGGTTACTGGTTAAGAAGGAAGGCTCTGCAAGCAAGTACCCTGGATAATGCAAAGATATCTCTTGTTCTATATACAAAACCACATTAACATGTGGCAACTTCAACGACATCGCACGAACACATGGCAACTTCAGCGACTAAGAAATGGCTTATGGAAACTTTATCATCCCTGACATTTCCAAACTAGACTAGCATTTAATATTGCTAGACTAATGTTAGCATTAGTCTACAGTTTGAAACAATTTCAAAATATGAAAAACACAAACCCAAAATGATATAATATTATCACCCCTCCGCCTCGGGAAGAGGCTAAATAAGACCACGAAAAAAACTAGAATATGGTCTGCGGATGACATAGCACATCGACATGTAAAAACTTACTAAATATTAACACAAACTAATGTTAATCCATCGAAATCGATCACTATGGTCCCATGCCATTACCAGATGGCAGGGACTAATAAGATGAGTTTCCAAACCCAACTATTGACTAAATCATGGATAAAATAAGTCTCCGAACCTGAATGCAAGTCTCCCTGGAATTTAGGTGCGAGTGCTCCCTTAGTTTTTCCGTGAGAATGTTTCCTCCACGATGAATTTTACAGGCAACAAACTAGTTTATTAAGGGAATTTCATTCTAACAAAACTGCATTTTAATCAAGAAAACAAATTTATAATATTGAGTTGTGAACTTCAATATGTTTTATTTTTTCTTTTTATTTATTTAAAATTTGTTTTTTCTGGTAGAATTATTTATATAAGTAGTTAATGAGATTGGTTTTATATTTTCAATAACTAATGCTTTAACTTCTACATACTTATATAAATCATTTGAAAACACTAATTAATTGGAAACTATGAGATCCTAGAATACATATGGCCATAGAAAATCTTTCTATTATTCCACTCATAATTATTTTGGAATAAACTTTCTTCTCTCCTTGAGTTTGAATTTCATGTTTCATAAGTGTTTAATGTGTGAATAAAACAAATGAGTTCCAAATCCTTTTGGTTTATGCTTATTGTTCATCATTTTCCACATGAACCCTATAAACTTGAAATCCTTTACTTGTTGTTATTTTCAACTGTAACATTGTTACTTGTCTACCAAAGACTTGTTTTGGTTTCCATCTTATTAAGAATGATTTCTCCTCTGAGTTAATGCAAGTTATGGTATTCTCTAAACAATTTTTAACAAATTTTTGTTGTTCCAACCAAGTCATACCAATTAATAGGTCATACGACCCTAAGGGAAGGATGTTTAATTTCGTTTCTATAGAATACCCATTTAGATGCAATATACATTGTTTTGACAAATGGACACATGGTTCACTTTCTGTTTAGTACTAGTGGCTAGCTGTACCAGCCAAGGACTTTGAAATTTTTCTGATTTTAACTTACACCTTTCCACAATATGAGGGCTAATATAGCTTAACCTAGTCCCATGGTATATTAAAATAGACACGGGTTGGTTTTCAATAATACCTTCAATGTTAACAATTGTAGATTGATTTTCTTCTTGTCGGTCCTCTAATGCCATGCTAATCCTCAAAATGTTTATCGCAACATTGTTCATTGTAGATGCCTCATGTGACACTTGAAAAATATAGTCCCTAACCCTGGATGCAAGTCTCCCTAGAACTTAGGTACTAGTGCTCTACAAGGTTTTTCTCTAGGAAGGTTTCCTCTCGGTTGAAATTTATATGTAACAAACACATTTATTAAGGGAATCGCATTGTAACAAAACTGCATTTTAATCAGTAAAAAAATTATAATATCAACTTCTCAACATCTATACGTTTCATCTTTTATATTATTGATTTTGTTTTATTTTAAATGTATTTTTATCTTTTAAAGGGTTTAATAAATAATCGATAAGATGGACTTGATATTAGGTTTAAATTATTATAAAAAAAATTACATATCTATGATATATTGTTTTAGGTCTTCAAGCTTGACTTAGAGACCAACACGATGTGTGAGATCTTTTCCAAGGGAAAATATGATCCCATGGACTTGTGTGATCTTTGCGAAGGGAAAATATGACTCTATGGACTTGGTTTTGGTAATTCAATCTCCCTCGTCATCGATTGGGAATAGATACATCGTTCTTTAGTTGATATGGGATTTATTGAGCAACCAAAAGAATACTTCCCTTGCTGAGAGGGAGCATTGAAATTGGATAGTGATACTATTTTCTTTCCTTATGATGAAATAATAGTTAAGAGGGAGTTTTAAAATATTACATACATTAGTCGATATTTCATCATGTGATAAAATTATGAAATTGAAATTTTATTTCCCTCTAAAATATTTTTAAATTCAACCTCATAATATTTCAAGTTGGCTGGATCTAATAAGGCACCCATTCGACCGTCATCAAGACTCTATATAAAGGATCCATCCCTCGTCATTTGGATCATAGAACTTATTTTCTGGACGTCTCATCCAACAAAGGAGGATGAAGAATAGAGGGTTGAATTTCAAAAGTAAGGATTGAAAGGTTTTTTATTATTCTTTGTTACTGGTCTAATTATTATCTTCATTAGTGAAATTTTGAGGTATAAAATGGGCCTTAAAACAAAAATGTACAACCAAAATCAAATTTATAAGAACAAAAAATATTCAAGATGATGATTTTAACAATGGGGAATGATTCACCATTATTGGAGTTGAAAGGAAAAAGATTAACAAATAAAAAAAAGCATTGGATGTAAAATTTAGTTCCCCTTCCAATGAGTACCCATGTTGCACACTTTCGATGGATCCTGCTATATGAAAAAGAGAAATACATGAAAAATGTGATTGTAATCTCGTTTTTTCATATATTTTTCAATTTTCGTATAGAAAGGTCCATTGAAAGTATGTGACATGGGTACTCCTTCTATGACGAATTCAATTCTACATCCAACAAGTGATCATGTTCAAAACTTGAGTAAAACAGTAGGGAGATAAGTTGAAAATACGTTGAAAAAATAGTTTTTTCCTTTTTTCCCTCTAAAATTTGATGATGTAATCTAATCTTATTTTAATATTTCTACTATTATTTTATAATATTCCTTAGGAAACCTATTTTATACCTTAAATTTCTTTAATGGATGTTGTTTCTCATTTATTGATGTAGTATGAACTCTCTCTCTCTCTCATATAAGGAAGAATTTGTTGGGTTTCCCCTTATGGGTGTTTCCTTGGACTAAGGCCTTGGTTTTGTGTCACTCGCCACATGGTATCTTGACATTTATATTATGATTTTCTTATTACTGCTCCATGATGAAAAATTTTAATGCTAATATTGAAGTTGTTAATTGTGTAAGAAAATTGGTCTAATAATTCTCTAGTCGAATCAACAAAATATTTACAAATTATTATTATTATTATTCTAAATTCATATGACAAGGACTATACTGCATGTGTGACTTATTATTCTTTGGTATAACACTTCACATTAAGGGAACTACAATATCAACCCTATACTCCATTACAGAGCACCTATTGGCGTAATAATAAAAGATCATTGTAAAAACTGGTACAATATGATAAAGAAAATGCTTATTGAAATTATTGCTAACTCTTCATCAAACAATCAAGGGATCAAGAAGTCGGGAGTCCCTTCCGATATATAATATTGCTTTGACATGTTTACTTCCCAAATGTGGTGTTTAAACTAATTGGGTCCTAAAATTTTGAAAAAAAAAATCTAAAACATAAACTAATTAAACACCACCCTCAGATAAATCTCTATTATAGAGCCCTATGAATAGATCTGAATTGATGCACGAAACCGAAAGCTAGTATTTGACATTTTAGGTAGGATTCTCATAAGATTTTCTATACTTTGGAATATTTTGAGGTGGCTTTTGACAAACTAATATATTTATCTTTGATTAAGAGGATAGGCATCTACTTTTGAGCTTATGCAGATCTCAAAAATTTGCACAATATTGATTGATATTGTTTTATGGGAGATTTTTCCTCTTTTCTTTTCTTGAGAACTTGAAATCATCTAAATAACAAATTTGTATATACCAAGAGTTCTAATATATTATAATATGTAGTGATGGAATGGATAATATCTGAGCCGATACAGACTTCAAGAGTCAGTACATATTGCTTTAGAGAAGAATCTTTTGTAAGGTTTGAGGAAGAGAAAGTAAAGTTATTTCTCTCCTACAATGGTGCCTCATTTTGCTTCTTTAGACTGATAATAAAATAATTTACATTCTCTTTCTCGTTTTACAAGATAAATATTATATTTTTTTTGTCTCACGACTACACCCAAATTAGATGCTACTGTAGCTCTGCTACTAGCACTAGTTGGCTCCATTATCTTTGATAAATAAAAGAAATTATATATTTCTGATTGTTGATGGCATGACTAAACCAAATGCAAGAGCACATCATTGAGATTTGGTTGCACCTAGTTTCACGGTTTGCATACCATCCAAACACAATTGTACATTGTTTTCCCTATGGAGAATTTGAGCCCATGTCTATATAGAAATCAATGGAGGAGATAGTCTTATTCAATTTTTTCCACAGTTTAGTCGATGGATATCATTATGTAGGGAAATACTCTGTGAAATCATGCTCTTGGAATAGACAGTAATGGGGTTGAATCTATAAGGCCAAGTAATGTTTTCATGGATGCATAGATTGAATGGCCCTAGAGGATCAATATTGAGTATATGGAATCCTTAAGACCAAAATCCCTAAAAATGGAGTGGCATCACATGTTCTTCCCAATACTTGGTTATTGGTATCTTTCTGGATTCCATATAACTTTTAGGTACTAATCCCTCACAGTTTGCAACTCTTAAATCATGACTTGTAATGTCTGCAACCAATCTGACTGGTAGATTTCCAAAAGAGATTACAGATTACAAAAACTTATTTTTGTTAGATCTGAGTGGAAACAGATTAACAAGAAGTATACCCTCTAATATTGGTAAGCTCAAGAATCTCTAGAGCCTTATTCTCAACTCCAACAAACTTAACAGAACCATCCCTTGAGATCTTGGAAAATTCTCCAATCTAGTCAATCTACTCATATTTCATAACCAATTGAGTAGCATGATACCACTAGATCTTGGCACGTTATTGAACTTGAAACTTCTTCATGGAGGTGGGAGGAATCCAAACATTGAAGGTGAATTTCCTCCTGAACATGGAAACTCTAAGAATCTTACTTTTTTGGGGATTGCAAAAACAAGGATTTCTAGAACAATTCCTCCATTTGGATAATTAAGAAAACTAGAATCACTTGAACTTTACACAACTCTACTATCACGATCAATCCCACCTGAGTTGAGAAAAATTTCTAAAATTGTATGTCTATATCTCTATGCAAATAGTCAGTCAAGTTCCCTACCCAAGGAGCTTGGTAATATGCAGAAGCTTGAAAAGCTTCTTCTATGCAAAAATTATTTGGTAGGAAATATACCATCAAATGTTGGCAAGTTCACAAGCTTGGAGGAGATAGACCTATCACCTAATGCCTTGTCTGGAATCATTCATAACACAATAGGCTACTTGAATAATTTGTCTGAGCTTCAATTCAGTGTTATCAATATTTCTAGTTCAATAGCTTCTTCCCTTGTGAATTGCACTAGTCTTCTCAACTCCAACTATTAGGCCCCTATACTACTAGTGTAACCCCTTATTGTTATTAGTACAACCCCCTTATTATATTGTTGTACCCATGTAGTCCCCATATTGTACTATTTGGGGCCCCATAAGAAGCCCACCTATGTTATTATTGTGCCTCACATTATTATTGTTATGTAGCTCTAATTATATTAAGACCCTTAGACTCCTATATATAGAAAGGAGGTATTTTCATTTGTATCATCAAGAATTATCATTTGCGTAATGTAAAGGAGGTTTTCCCTCGAAGTGACTGAATTCCTAAGGCGTTATCTATCTTTTCTATCTTTTAGTGAGCTGGTTTCATAACATATGGTATTAGAGTTTGGATTCTAGGGTTTCCACTTCTCCCAAACAGGTCATCGTGGGATTGTCACTATAACTATTTCACTACGAAGTTTCAGAAGCTAAGAAAAAAACCCATTTGAGACAAAATCGTTTTAAACCTAGGCTACGAATTTTAGATCCTTTGTCGCTATATTTTCGGAGATATAGTTTGAGGAATTTAGGGTTTTTGCAGGACCCCGAATTACATTCCAAACAGGTGACCTGGGGAAAATCGTTATAACTTTCTCTTTAAGCATCAGATTGAAATCTTGTAAGAAGTTACAGAAAGAGGACGGACTTCAGTTTATTGTGTACATTTTTTAGATCCAAAGATTGAAACAGTGACACGTGTCACGTTGTACAAGTTCGCTCTATTGAACTAGTCTATAATCAGGTCACTATGGGAGATTTCGCATAACTCTTCCTTGGAGAATGCAATTTGGAACAGACTAGTGGCATTGGAAAGAGGACATAAAGGGCTATTGTAGGTCGCTATTTCAGAAGTAGAAGATCCGAAATTATAGAGTTACAGTCGTTTCAAAATTGAGCTCCTAAAATCAAGAAAAAGTGAGATAAGGAAGTTTGATGGCAAGGATTTGGTAAATTGGATACTACAGATGGAGAAATATTTTGATCTACATGGTGTACCACTGTAACAAAAGGTATGTATTGCATCTAATTATTTAGAACCGAATCAATTTTTATGGTATAAAGGGCTTTGTTCTCGTAAACCACTTGTCACGTGGTCAATTTTCATGGAGAAAATGATAGCACATTATGAGGATACAAAGAGAAACTCCTTCTTTAGCTAATTGATAAATCTCAAACAAAAGGATTCAATGGAAGAGCACATTGAATACTTTAAAAAATTGAATAGAAGGGTAAATTATATTCCAGAGAAGCAAAGGATTGATGTCCTCATAGGGACTTTAAAGGATAACGTTCAACATGAGGTTTGTTTTTGGGAACCTGATTCATTAGAGGAGGCATTCGAGTTGGCAAGAAAAATTGAAAGCGAAATTATGAAAACAAGGAATCCCACGATTCATGACTATAATTATCGAAGTGTTTCTTCTCCTAGCCTTCCACAACCTACAAGGCTTACACCACAACAATTGGAAGAAAAAAGAGAAAAAGGGCTTTATTACAATTGTGATAGAAAATGCTCTAAAGGTCATAACTATGATGAGAAGAAATTATTTTATATAGAGTATGAAGAGGAGGAAGAAAAGGATCAAGAAACATCAAAATAAGAGGATATATGCTAGGACCCAAGCCCAGAGAAAGAAGAAGTGAATCCTACCATATCTTGTAAAGCATTGGAAAGAATTACCACTCAAACTCTCATGATAGAAGGACATATGAAGAAGAAAACGGTTCAAGAAGTGAAAGATCACATCAAGAAAGAAGAAATGAATCCAACCGTATCTTGTAATGCATTGGCCAGAATTACTACTCCTCAAGCTATCAATATAGAAGGACATATCAAGAAGAAAAATGTTCAAGAAGTGAAAGATCACATCAAGCGTCAAGAAATGAATCCGACCATATCTTGTAAAGCATTGGAAGAAATTACAACTCCTCAAACTCTCAAGATAGAAGGAAATATCAAGAAGAAAAAGGTTCAAGAAATGAAAGATCAAATCCAGCATCAACAACAAGTTCTCCAACTTTTAAAGGATAACACCACTTTGGTGCAGAATTGAATGAAAAAACAGGTAGATCAACATCGCAGTGAAAAATGTTTTGATGTAGGTGATTAGGTATTTTTACAGTTACATCTCAAGCAAGCCATTTATGAGAAGGAAATGTTGGCAATACTACATCCACTTAAGAAATGGTGACTTTACCCAATGGGAATACACTTCAAGGTAAAAATGGATCATGATAGTCTTAAATACATTTTAGAAAAAATATTATCTTTAGAAGAACATAAAAAATGGGTCACAAATATGTTGGGTTATGACTTTGACATCATCTATAGAAAAGCGAAGCAAAATTTTGTTGCAGATGCACTCTCAAGAAAGGATGAGGATGTGTAAGCACTTTTTGTGCTATTTCTATATCCAACTAGATTGGATAAATAAAGCAAGGGATGAATGGAAGAAGGACAAAGAAGTGTGGCCACTCATTCAAAAGTTGCAGAAGGTCCCAACTCAAACAATATTGCCATAACTTGAAGAGGAAGGAAAAATCATATTGGAACCTAAGG